>JAVQKC010050826.1:0-15239 GCA_036025475.1 Philypnodon macrostomus | reverse complement strand
GTCAAACATTTCTGATTCTGATTCTGATTTTGATTCTGTTTCTGATGCTGAATCTGTTTCTGATTCTGTTTCTGATTCTGATTCTGATTCTGATTCTGATTCTGTTTCTGAATCTTATTATGATTCTGATTCTGATTCTGTTTCTGATTTGGTTTCTGATTCTGATTCTGATTCTAATTCTGATTCTGATTCTGATTCTGTTTCTGATTCTGATTCTGATTCTGATTCTGAATCTGATTCTGAGTCTGATTCTGATTCTGTTTCTGTTTCTGAATCTGGTTCTGATTCTGATTCTTTTTCTGATTCTGATTATGTTTCTGATTCTGATTCTGTTTCTGATTCTCTTTCTTTTTCTGTTTCTGATTCTGATTCTGATTACCCTTGCAGTTTCCAATGACTACTGACAAGTGTATCGACTGACGACTACCACTAGAGTCGTGAACCGTGTTGTGTCACATGTCGAGGAATAAGTGGAGCAGAAACGTATTTTCACACACCATTCTGTTTATACACATGGGAAAATATAGCAAAGAGTCAAGTGAATACCTGCCCCGAGGATGTTCAAATCGACATATCCGCTCAGACATTCCTTCAGTGATGCATTTGGTGAGAAAAGTGCACTGCAAACCAAGCACTTTCTCACGCTGCAATAGTGAATAGTGGCCGGGCACGGAGAAACTGTCTGACAACCTGTGCTTCTGGCTAAACAAAATGAGAAACCGTTTGGAATGTAAGTGAATGAGCTCATCACTACACAACTCACAAATCAAAAAGACAGAAAGAAAGAGAAATGGTTAATGCCATAATACATATGATCTCTATAGCTATTGTTAATGGTTGTATGGAGGTGAATACATTTGATCTTTTAACTTACCTTGACTTTTAATACACTTATTGGTATACTGTTGGAAATTATACGCCCCCTTGGACATTAGATATCAATGCTAAATTGATTCCAGAGAAAGTGCCAAATTTAGCAGTCTGGGGCAGGTAAACAAACATGACTTAAAATTATTGAATATGTCTAAACATGAAAAATCTTTTATTGTCTCAGTTTACAGTCCAACTAGAATTATGTGCATTCAACTCCCATGGACTATTTACATATACATTATATATTACATTATTACTGTATACATTGATATGATTGAAGAATTTTTTTTCCATCAAGCTAAAAAGCTAAAAATACTGCAAGTAAATTGAGACAATGAAAGATTTTCATGTGAATGATTATTGCACAATTGGTAAGTAGAGCACCGGTTTACTTCATTCAGTGAATGATGTCACATAACCAAGACCGGATTTAACCAGGACTAAGAAACCCCCAAACAGAGACTTGAAAACATGAGTACCGCTAAAAAGAGTGTGTAAAAGAAAGTCAAAAGTCAGAGGTGGGTAAGAAAGAGTACCGTTACTTCAAAATACTGTTACTCAAGTAAAAGTAAAAAGTACTCATTCACATAATTACTCGAGTAAGAGTAAAAATAAAAAAAATATATATAAACTGATTTTGATATTTGATGAACTAAAAAAGTAAATACTATACAAATGAAATTAAGGCACAAGGAACAGCTGTTCTTACATGACACACAGAGGTGGTAAAAGTACTCTTACTCTTTCTAGATTTCCGAGATTTTACTGAAGTAAGAGTACAATTACTTCCAAATATTATTACTAAAAGTCAAAAGTATTGTACAGTAAAGCTACTCTATGGAGTACAATTTATTCCAAAAGTTACTCAAGTAAATGTAACTGAGTAAATGTAACTCAGTAAATGTAACTGAGTACTACCCACCTCTGCCAAAAGTATATACATAACGTTACTGTTTGCACTTCACATAATGTGTTATTTCCTGTAAAAACCACATATGCCTCTTTAATAGACTCGACTTACTGCATTAAGCCATTTTTTTATGGCCTAGAAAGTTATAGTCCTAACGTTTTTTTGCGCAGGGGGGGGGGGGGTTCCGGTGCATTGCCATAGATGTAATGTGTAATGCTCCCGTTGGGCAAACATTCACTTTATCCAGTAACTCAGATTCAAGAAGCAGAGTCAAGAAGCAGAGTCAAGAAGCATGGCCGAGGTTTAGTCCTGCTGAGAAGTCGCTCCATCTCAGACGTACGGCCTCAAACATCTGTTGTAATTTCTGTCAAATTGAACTTTTATTACCCGATCATTAAAGCGGAGGCGATGGCAAAACCAGATGGCTTCTTGCTGACCTTACAACTGCTTCTTTTTTATGATGTTGGTGAAAATTGAACCAAAGGAAGCCGGGCTCTTTATAAAATTAAGGCAATCGTTCCCACATTCCTGAGACATGGGTGGAGGGTGAAGGGGGTACAGGGAAGAACATATGGGAGGGTAGATATTTTATAATGTTGGCTTGTGTACGTACAACTTTAAATGATGTTGCGTAACTGGCAGCAATGAGCCATGCAATTCAAAAATGCTAGTATTTAAAGAGACATTACAACATTTTGGCTTGTATTATAATGTTATAAGAGTGAATATCAATCAAATGCTTGTCTAACTGTACATAATATACAATAATATACAACATAAGACAACTGAGGAATCAACTTGAGGTTAGCCCCAAACGTTATTATGTCATTGTATGGGAATGGCGATGCTGAACGATAATGTATGATGCAATATACAGAGGTGAGTAGTGCGCAGTTACATGTACTTGAGTAATTTTTTAAATACATTGTACTCCATTAAGTAGCTTTACTGCACAATACTAATATTTTGAAGTAACTCAAGGTTTCAAGGTTTCAGTTTATTTGTCATATGCACACTCAACACAGGGTCAAAAAATGCAATGAAATGCTTTGGATCGGAAGAACCGTTCTAGAACCGAAATCTAGAAAGAGTAAGAGTACTTTTACCACCTCTGTGTGTCATGTAAGAAAATGCTGTGAAATATCAACATCTGTTTATTATCTTTTTATTTTTTTGCCCGATTACCACAAAATGAAACAGATAATCTGACATTATGCTCAGACAGTTACTCAGGATTTGAGTAGTTTTTTTTACCCCAGTACTTTTCTACTCTTACTCCAGTAATTATGAGTACATTTTACTTTTACTTGAGTAACATTATTTTGAAGTAACAATACTCTCACTTCCGTAACAATACAATATAGAATAAGCTCGTGTTATTGTAAGGGGTTAGGGTTAGACTTACATTGGAATTACTTGTTTATTACCACATCGAAAATCAAATGCTTATTACCTCTACTGAAAACATGAAGCCTCCTCCAGCAGGGTCCCGGGTCGGTGAAATAGGCGTCCCACCAGGAGCAGTGGTGTCCTGTCAGAAGAGAGGGCCGCTCCATCACGACTCCCTGTGGGAACGGGCCATGGGCTGCTGGGTCTGTTTATGAGCTGTAGAGAGAGAAGAAATACTGTCAGAGCTACCCCCTGTTCTCTACATATAAGCCAGGATATGAACTAGATTTATAATATTGACTTTTTTAACAGGACGTAGCAGAAATCCGTCTTCAGCCGATATTACGGGGGTGATAGTGAGACAGCGGGGCAAGTCCAGATGTAGGATTTCCATTTCCTTTCAAATGTTATTAACGCATTTAATGTTTCGTATTAAAGGCACGGCAAAGTCACAATATAAGCCTCACGCAACTTCAAGACTACCTTCTGCCACTGGTTTGAAAATAGTAGTTTAATTGTTGGAGGCAAAGTAGGGGTTAGTGTCTTGCTCAAGGACGCTTTGACAATTTGAGGCTATAGTTATTAGGTGACTGGAACCATTGCCGGACAGATTTTCATGACGTTGCTTTTTGTTGATTGTGACCAAAGCTAACAGCTAACAATTTAACATTATAAACGCTGAAATAAACAAACCAGAGGGGTCATTAGTTTCATTGTAAACAGTTTGTATACTGTATGTTATTAGGTATGTTATTTCATTTATAGATTATTTAGTCTAGTGAGTTATTTATCGCTTACCTACTGCAGTACCAGTAATATATTCCCATTTACAAGGCCTGGTGTCTATGCCTACATCATGCATAAACTCTTGACACTCACCTGACACAACATTAAATGTGTATCAATAGATAGGACCAGCTGGCGGTGCGATAGTCCATAGGAAGAAGGAGACAATGGTAGCTTTGATTTCTTCACCACACATTCCTGTTTCGGGACGCCTGCCGCATGAACCCGAAACAGACTGGTTCATCTCGTCTGGGTCATGGGACTTCCCAGAGACAAATGTAATTTTGTACCTTATCCGGATTGTTTGATACATTTTCTATGCAAAGTTATGGGAGCGCTATGGGAACATATTAATAGGCCTTGGGCAGTGTGGAAATGATTCTAAAAGGTCTGAATTAGCATGATTTTAACGATCCTTCCTTGCTCTTAACAGTGTGTTTCAATGTGTTTCAATTTGTCTGTGGGAGAGGCAGTGTCGGTAGCAGCAACAGTTAAACAGAAAATATTGTGTGTGTGTCATTGTGTCAACCCTGCGCCTAACCAGCCATTGTCAAGGGTGTCCCATTCAAAGCCCATCGTTGCTTAGATAAGTACCAACAACAGGAAAGTCAAACAGCTTACTTTATTTATGTATGTATTTATTTATGTATGTATTAATGTATTTATGTATGTATTAATGCATTTATGTATGTATTTATGTAAGTATTAATTGATGTATTTATTTATGTATTTCTTTATTTCTTTATGTATTTGTCTATGTATTTATTTAAATCATAATGTAGCTTTATTGAATTTTTGCGTTTTTGAATGTTTAGATCCCAACTTTGATGACTTAATGTTTTGTTCAGTCGGTTTCTTACGCCCTTCAGCCCACGTTTTACTTTGAGACACAAAATGTATCATTCTAGTTGTCTAGCGGTATAGCAGACCAGAATGCAATGCTGTTGCTACAAGCTATCCCACTCATTGACTGAATGTTGTAAATCATTTTGCACAAATGATAAATGTCCTTTCTTCGTTATTGCTGTTGTCATCAATCTAAATGCTGATGGTTTCCAAAAGCTACAGGTTCAGACACTTTCTTTTGGGGAATTCTGGAAAGAGCCCTATGTAAAGCAGCCAGTTATTACTATGTCTTGTCATTTGGGGGATACGGGTAAATTATTAATTATTTTCTGTAGACCAACATACATAGACTTTCAAGATGAAATGATACTTTAAAGGACTATAAATGAGAAAAATAGGAGAAAGTCAAAAAATTGGTGCCAAATATTTGATATATGATATTCTAATGAAGTATATTGTGATTTTTTTAATATGTATAGACAGAGCCATTCCATCTGTCAAATAATTTCATAAAATCAGTTTCATGCTTACATTTTTTTTATTATTATTATTATTTCCCAGTATAATCATGTATTATATATATGACTAAATACAGTGTTCTATAGGAGCAAATCTACAGACAAATTTACTGACAATCTCATGGACACTGACCAAAAGCTCTTCGTTTAATAATATACGTCAAAGGCCACATGTGGACACTGTCTTCCTATAATTGACGCATGTTATTGTCTACATACATTCAACAGCCATGCATCCATGAGTCAGTTCCAGGTGGTGCTAACTGTCGTTTCCTTGTTGCCCAGTTCGGAGGTGGCGTCAGAGGGCCATCCTGTTGTCTCAAGTCTAGGGGAAACCGTTTACTCCACAACCTCTGCCTCTAGAGCTGACACAGTCCTGCTCAGATTACAGAAAACACACACAATCGCTCTTAAGTCGGGCATGAATAAAAAAACATTTTTATTAAACAAACACTGGGATGTGGAAGCAGACACCTGCATCACGCCTCGCTGGTCTTCAGGGAAAGTGTGACCGTTTGAGGAGGACAGAGTCAGAGGATACGGCGCCCACATTCAGCAGGTGTGGGTTAAAGGACAACACGACCTGTTTTGGTAACCTCATGAGACCCCTGGCAGCCAACAGCAAGTACCCGTAATGATGGAATATATTAAATAAACTCACAAAAATGACCATGCTTTCATTTGTAGCTTCACTCATCACACAGAGTTGGAGATTAGTATACTCAAAGCAAATGCACTTTGTCTCATACTATTTTTTTCTAGGAAAGTCACCAGTAAGAATTGTTGTTTTTGATGGATGTGCCTGGAGGGAAACCTCTGCAGGCACAGGGAGAATATGCAAACTCCACTCTGAAAGGTTTGCCAAGCAGGAACTAATCCTGCTTTTTGTGAGGCAGAATAAAACACTAATTTTGGTAAGTAAACAATTCACTAGATTATATCTGATGCTATATTTGAGTCATCATAAAAGTACTGGCTATCATAATATTCCTGTTATGGGTTGATTGTGATTACGTTGCATTTTTACTATAGGCCTTATTTTTATTTATATAACCTGACAGTTGCTTTTCTAAATGTTGTATTATCGAGCAATAGTTTTCAATAATAGCATATTTAGCATAATAAAGACAGGTTAGGCCTATAAAAGAAACCACAAAATGATGGTCTGTTTTTCCCTGTTTACATATTGGTTTATAATGCAACATAATTCCATAATATTCAATCTTTTCAAATTAAAAAGTAGTTTTGGGGCCGCTTTATTATCTTGAATGTCTTTGTTAAGTTTTGCTTCTCAGCCTGCTGACTGTTCAAACACACTTCCACTGTGTGTTAATTCACATAACGGGGCGCCAAGTGTATTACAGAAGCTCCCAAGGAGATCACAAACAGTGGCGATAAAACTGTCAATAGCCGGAATTTATTTAGCGCAAACTAACAAATCCTGTCTGCGGCGCGCACTGGAGAGGGATCACGGCTTTAGCGAGTGCTCAATGCGGCTAAACAAACTCAGAGAAGAGCCCTTAACCAAACAGAGATTAGGAGCGGAGATAGTGGCTAAAAGACGCATCCTTGGAGTGAGGTCCTTGTGTGGAGGGGATAAAAAAAGGAGGAGCCCGGCGGAGATAAGCGCGCACACATAAACACTTTAAGGGCTAGTAGCGTGCGCGCCCCTCGGGAGGAGAAACGGGAGGGAGGAGGAACCAGAAATCTTCCCCCTCGTTTACTTAACATCACTTCCCCACCGCCGGGTAAGAAAACACGCCGCCGAGGCTGCAGAGGCTGAGACCGATGTGTTTGAGAGAGAGTGTGCGTGTGCGTCCGGACTGACTTCGGCGTAAAAAACGACTTCTCCACGTGCGACTTTTCGTCTTCTGCGACCGCTGTACTCCTCGTTGGTTTCACGGGACACTTGCGGAGTGTGCGGACCGGAGGGCATGGACACGCTACAGCTGTGAGACAAACTCGGATTTCCCCGCATTGCTTTATAGCCTACTCCGATGGATGGTGAGCGTGCATTTATTTCAGTTCACTTGGGTTATTTCTCGTTGAATTGCTGTTTGATCTGCATTAGCTTTCTCAACAAGCAGCAGTTTCATTTATTGTAGGTATACCCACACTTTCTTTTATTGATTTACCCCGTTTATCAGTAGCCCTATTACACCATACGGCTTGCTAGGACCCACTAATCCTCTCAAACTACTGAGGTGCCATTACGTGTAAGCTGTTGCCCTGTAAAAAAAAAAAAAAATGTAAGTAAATGAAAATAGAATAAAAAATAAATAAAAATAAATAAATAAATAAATAAATAAATAAACAAACAAACTATCAGCATTTCTTCTGGACTAATATTACATGTAATTAACTGGGGCAACTGTGGCTACGTGTTTACTTCAGCAAATCAAACTGCAATTATATTTTAGCAGTAATCCAGTCTTTATTAACTGTTAACACTAAATGCTACAGACACTCAAACTACCCTTTTTCATTTCATTACATTGAGTTCCTTTGTATTTCTCGGTTCAACGCTTTTTTTTCCTCCATTTTCTTCCTCCAAACTCGGACTTAAGTACAGAAGATTGCACCCAAATCACTGACGTTCCCTTCGCAGCCAGAGACCCTCATTAGCTCAAATTAGGGGAGCCTCGCTAAGCATTTTTCAAAGGCTGGCATTCATAATTTTCAAGGACCCCTTCATGGAGTCCAGACTGAGAAGCTTGCCCACTGTTTGGCCAAGCGTTCAAAGCACGTTTAAAGCTATTTCTTGACAAACTGCACAATCGGGGCGGGTTCATGGGGGCATTTGAAAATACCGGGGTACGGATGGTCATTTTCTATTGCTTCTGTAGGTTGTAGATTTTTGATTCTGTAGCAAAATAGTCATATTCATTATCAGGTAAAACCGCCTATTCCAATGCCATGTCTGTAATAGGGTACAGCAGTAAATAAACTGGTGGGTTGGGACCCAAAGGCGGGACGCACGGAGGAACAATACACATTCCATTTGAAGCATAATATTGTTTTACACTAAGCTTTATGTTTTACACTAGGCACAATGAAACCAATTTTAAATCATAGTAATTCATGTTGATTTTTCGTCTCTTCTGTAAAAAGGGGGTCACTAGAAATGATGGAAAAAAAAATTATTTATTTTTTTGCATCTACTTTGAAATATTACCAATAACGAGATACTAAAGCGTACTAATATTTAGATTGTAGAAAATAATCAAATTCAACTCATGCATTCAACGCATGTTTTGCCCTGTCAGCGTCAATGAAACCCAGCAGACTATGGCTAAAAGTTGAACGCTCATTTTAGATCTGATTTAGAGGTATAACGCGTTGTAAATCTCCCCAAATCTCCTCGATACCTGTTTCTTAAACCCCCCCGCAAATAAACGCCCGGTGGGCGGGGGGGGGGGGGGCAGTGACCGCATACCTCAAGTGTGCGTGTGTGTGTGTGTGTGTTTGCCTTTTTGATTTAACACTGTGGCTTGTCCCTTAATAACATTATAGGCCCCATTTCTGGACTGGCGTTCTCTCTCTCTCCCCTTGGCCTTCAAGGTTCCTATTACTCGCGTTAATAAATTGTGAATAAGCAGTGCTCCTTCCCCCTCAACAAAAAAGTCACTGGAGAATTCCCATTCCTGTAGCTCAAGGCACCCCTCTTAAGAAAACACAAATTAGGTCCAAAGAAGTCCGTAGCCAAACTTTTGTGGAATGATAAATATTTTTGCAGGAAGCTCACATTATTTTTCAATCTTGATGTCCCTCAAGACCCTACTACTACTCCTTCTCAAACAAGTAATGACAAATGTTCTTTGTTTTATTGTTATGTGTGTTTGAGATAAATAAATCAATCAAATCAATATGTCAGTTTTAGAAACACATCATATTGAAATGCATGAGCTAACGTGCATGTTATTAGGGTGAACAGATGAAAATGTCACGCTATTCTTTGCATTGAATAGCGTGGCATTTTCATCTCAAATTTAGTGCCCCCAAAAAGTGAGGCTGTGTCCCAGATTTTGACCCATGCCAGCGCAAACATTGTATTTTGTGTCTACAGTCTTGATCTTCATGAATCTACTGAAGCTACCTCTGAAGCTGACAATATAAACTGTAAATTTAAGCTGTTATTTAGTTGTATTTTATTTTTTTTCCACCTTAACATGCCGTGCCATATTTGGTCTGTTCTCTGGTCACGCTACTTTTTCTAGGAAGACTGCAAACTTAAACTACATAACATTTTTACACACATGCAGAAATATGAAATGCAGAAATAAACATGAACCCTTTCTGTTTATAGCCTTACATAGAAACCCTGCACTGTATCACACATCTCAACTCAACAGAGCCTAATAGTTTTTCATACATGAAGCGTCAGTTGCCATTTGAGAAGTGGATGTCACTCGATGTTTTGAATGGCACGTCCACAGAAACAGAAACGATTGTCCGTGGCCTCAAACATGTGGCCCCAGAGAGGAAGTATAGTGTCAACTGTTCAACCGTAATAACAATTGAAAAGGTAATACTCACTGAAATACCTACCCAATATTTACATACATTTTAGTATCTCATATAGGCTAGGCAGGGCAGTTCCACAACATTATTGCAAAAAAGTAATAATAATATTAATAAACAAAAAACAATTCAATATTAACTCTTAATTTTTATTTTATTTTTTTCTCCAAAATTTTGCCTTGATAAAACAGTGCAACTGTAAAACATACATGTATATTTCATACATATACATATATATATTTCTATTCATTTCTTCCAATTTGTTTTATATCACTAGGATACAACTGCTACTGCCAAATGCACTGTAAAACATTGGCCATCATCATTTCAAACACCTCATCAAGTTAAAATGATACAAGTTGCTGTCCTGGCTACAGTTTTCATACTTCCGACTAAATGTCTTCTCCCCCTCCTACTCTAATTCCCACAAGCCCCTGGGAGTGTTGGGGGGCTGCTATGGCCTGTCAGCAGACAGCAGCTGTTTCTCCAGCCATCTCCGCTCTCCTTATCTCATCTACCCAAATGATGGAGCCACACACAGCGCTGCTTAGCCTAGTGGTCATATTTCATATATATATATAAAAATCCTAATAGCTTTGGGGTTGAACCTCCACACTGAAAATAAGTCAGTATGAGTGTTGCAATTGTATGCCATTAAAAACAACATTTCATCACATTGGATAACTCCATGTCAGTTTTATGTCTAGTCTTTGCTGTTATTTGTTGGAGTCATGAGGGTTTGTGATGAACACAGTGGCGGATTTAGAGGTTTTGGGGGCTCAAAGCGAACATGGGTAGGGGGCCCTCTGTTTTGGCACTTATTAAGTACTACCTGAAAATTCTCTTGATTTGTCATTCCACAGCAACCAGATGGCTTAACCAGAGAAACTGGTGAGGAATATTGGCTTTGTAGGGCTATTTTACAAAATTAAGTTTAATAATTACTATTCTTAATTATCTTTGGCATGCTTTATGGGGCCCTGGAAGCTTGGGGCTCTAAGCAGTGGCCTACTAATGTTAGCACAGCCTCTGGATGAATAGCTAAACATGCAGTAGTTACATTGTACATCCGTTCATGTCAAAGAGCCGGCTCATTTTTATATTTACTTATTATAAGAATTCTGATAACTAATTGTATCTGTGAAATATATGTGTGTAGTTACATGTACAAAGATCTCTCACTTGTGTTATTCGCACAGCTACTGTGCTGTTTTTTTGGGTCTAAAAGCATAAAACACAGGAAAAAATGATTTGTCTCTTCTCAGAAATGTGAGCCAGTTCGAACCGTCCTCGTCAAAGAGCCGTTCAAAAGATCCAATTTGTTCATGAACGTCATATCTCTATTACATTGGCTATGAAATGTAGCCCAAGTATTCACGCTAAAGGTCAGCTTACCACATGCCACCATTGGACCACATGGTCTGTGAGTGTTGTCTATTTAAAAACATATGATAATGTGAAGTAGCCTGCTCCGTGTATGGGCTATTGATCATTTCTAATATTTTATTATGTTGTAGTCTAGTGTGTTTTTTTAGTTGCAAACTGCTGCTATAGCTGTGTTTGGATTTTTTAACTTTCCAAAGTGATTTCTGAATGAGATAAAAAATGACCCTTTAGCTTTGTTGGTTTTAAATATTATTGATAAAAAAAATTTAAGATTAGAGTTACAGTAAATTGGCATGAAATAGCGCATATTTTTGGTAGGCTACTTAATGACAATACACTAAGTAGTTATTGGAGTGGTTAAAACTGGATATACTAGCTTCCGTTGTGCAAGAAACTCCAAGTCAACTTCATGAAGCTAATGCAGTTTTGTTCGCAGCCTAAATTAGCATTGGCTACTTCTAAAGGCTTTGTCACTTCCACTTGCCAAATCTACACAATTACCTCCACCACAGCCTTAACACACTTTTACGGTGTAACAGGAGTTCATTTACAAAATTCTAGCGTTGGACCACTGTCTGGCCAGCTGCTAGCAACTAGGGCGGCCACTTTATCATCTGCTGCCTAGGCCAGAGCTTTTTGTCTTAATGACTAATAAAGCCGTGAGTGTCGACTGTAGTGTTTTGGGGGGTCATTAGCGGAGGCAGGAGCGGCCGCGCAGTCAGCCTCATATTGGGTTTGTGAGCGCTGGAGAATGTGTACGGCCACCCTCCCGTCACATTGGACCAGATGTTTTTTACCTGGAGCCAGACCACCATCTGATGGGGTCAGCCCGGTCCCTCTGCTGGGAGGTCTGCCAGCTGTCCCTCACTCCACTGTCACCGCTAACAGGGCTCTAGTGCATGATGGTAGGTGGTCCTTTTGCTATGGCAATTTAATATTTGAGTTCACATTTGAGCAGAAATCTTTATGGAGAAAAGAAAGATGCTGATGAATGGGTTGAATTCATTTTTATTTCTGTCTATAAAAAAACAGCAATGTCCTATACACATACATTATGCATTCATTTGTAAGGCACTTTTGGTAAGCATTTGATATCATCTTACCAAACCATAAACAAACCATACTACAATGTAATTAACTCAATATGACTATACTGGAGAGCCTTTGTGATTTCATGACTCTGTAGCAGCTATTTTTGTTAATTCAAAATGGACAAAGCGTGTATCTTGGTCAATTAGCCAGATAAGGGTTTTGAATCTTGGGGGCATTTGGCACTAAAGCAGCATTGTAGCAGGAGTCACTCAACTGGAACGCGAAGCCCACAAGTCAGTGAGCTAAAGTTACAGAGGGCAGAAGACAGGTTCACCTTAGACATTAATTGAAAGCTCTGAATGAATGTCTGTTTATTTCAGACAATGTCACTATTTGGTTTTGCCAGAAGTAGGTTCTGTGCATAGTTTTTTTTTTACGTTGCATACTGACAGTCATCGGAGCCGAGATCGCCCACACACGAGACAAACTGGTTGCTTAACATTCCTAATTTGCATTGGTACAGCAACTTTTGTATGTCACAGCCTCAATCTCCAGCCAAGAAACGTCCTGTTTAGACAATCATTCATATGCTTATTTGCACATGGTTGTATTACATCGCATTTAGTCTTGGCAGTACACAGCCAAGCAGAAAGACAAGGCATGCATCAGTGACATGGCTACGAGAAGGTAAGAAGATAAGAATTATATCTGAAAACAATATTCAAGTAAAAGTTAAGCATAAAAAAATATAGAAAATAATTGTAATTCTGATTCTTTTTTTAACTAATAATATGCCAATTACTTGAATTATTGACATTATATTTATCATTTCATTTTTCTTCTCATGTTTCCATTAGAGGTTCTAGTAGAAACTATGCAACAATGTGCCTGAAGCGGGGTGACACTAGTTTGTTGCAGGCCATGCTGACAGAGATTGACAGACAACTATTGCTACATTCAAAAATTCCTTCAAAAGTTATTATTATTATTTCATTTATTTTTTGTAACTGAGCAGAAATCTTGATTGTTGGTCGCTAAGACCATTTAGATTGAATGGGGCTTTCAGTAGTTAGTCCTTAAGCTACTGTAAGTTTTTTTCCCCAGCTGTGGATTAGCAGATGGCACTAGTTTCTTTGTATAGACTCAGCAACCTGCCTCACAAACTAGGGCCCTTGTGTAGACTCTCCCTGGGGCCTTTCTAGACAGACTGTCCCGGGTGAGCGCTCCAGGTGGGCTCCCATATGGCACCATGCCCCGCCAATGCGTTACCTCGTCATACCGCTGCTAGAGAAGAACAATGTTACAATAACGGGTTAATGGTTGTTAGGCCCTATTAGTTGTTACATGCAAATTAAGTGAAGCCTGGTTTGACAGAAATGAAGGACGCAGACATTCATAAAATAATCTGTCTAATATTTATTTTCTATCAAAAACAAATATATGAATTGACAAAGATATGATTATATGTCTTTAGTCTAAGTATTCTTCTGTTTCTGTGATTCTGTGTTATATAAAAGAGTAGGCATGCTTTTTTATATTAAATTAAAAATGGTTCATGTTTTTAATAAATCCAACCCAAATATTTCACTATTTAAATCATTTTGTCTTTGGCTAGTATTTGTCCTGTACACAACTTTACAATTGAACCAAAACCAACATTGGGAAATAAGTATTCAGGTTATGAGTTTATTCAGTTTACAAAATGCCAATTCATGTTGATGTGTGATTGTGAGCTTTTTAATAGTTAGTTATGTCTGTGATTTTACTCAGCAGCTAAACAAGGCCATCTAGATCAACATACCCAGTCACACTGACTGTATCAAGTAACAATTCATTTTAAGGCACAATGCACCATCCTGTGATGCAATCCATCAGCACTGAGGGCATCATCTGATATCCGTGAAAAGATCCATGGTGGCGTGGAACCTTGAGACCCGGGTTAGGCTGCTCAGACTGGCCTTGTGGCCCCTTCGTGGCCCCCTGTTGGCCCTGTTGGGTTTGTTTTAGATTCAGTTTCATCTCGGGCCTGTCCATATCTACGCTCCTCTTCCCTCCATGTCCTGTTGTTCCCATGGCCTTGTGCGCCCTCTTCCAGCCGCGCCCCGAACCAGGAAGTGCCTTACAGTTCTTGTGGGTTGCTGCGGCGATTCAGCCGATGTCAAAAGGACTCGGAGCAGACGTCCCGGTCACTTCTGAGCAACCCTAGGAAGCAGCCACTTTCCTTTGTGCTGTTGGTTTAGTGTTACTTGGTTGAACTACGCTGACAAGGGTTGTATAAAGGTCACTAATGGACTTTACACAGGCACAGGGGTCACTACTCAAATGAAAACCCCATTAAGATTCATTTTAGATCTGGGCAATTAACCCTATATTACCCTATATATCATTTTCAACACCAGTCCATAGGGGGCCTTTAAGAAGGTTAGAATAGTTGAAAAATAGCAAACCTTTGAAAATGCAAATAAACAGATAATATATTTACATTTGACAGTGCAAGCCAAAAGAGACATTTCATAAACGGTATTCATCACTGTATTCACATTGTAAAGAACTGCTTGGGGGCCATGGTCAAAAACAATCCAATGAATGTACTATAGTTGCATATCACAAAAGCTCACTACTTATTTCTAGTTAGGAAGATACTCAGCCTAAGGGTATTTTAAAGTTACTGTACACAAGCTTAAGCTGACAGATCGTCTCCTCCATGTTCGTCCAAATTACAGAAACACCCACAATATTGCAAGTGCTGTCAGCCGCAGAGGTAAAGCTCCCGTTGATGAGAAAACTGTCATAATGACTGTCACATAATTTTCTCTTACTTGGACAGCTTTTAGTTTTCAAGTTTTCACTCCTCCTGTTGTTAGTTATAATTCAGGACTCATCTGTCTTTGTCGCGGTGTTGTCAGCAAAGGCCAGGGGTCAGACAGTTAGCTGCAGTTTTGCCAGACGTGAATGGCCCAGAGGCACAAAAAAGATAG
>JAVQKC010050822.1:0-10278 GCA_036025475.1 Philypnodon macrostomus | reverse complement strand
AAGAATGTAGTTAAAAATTTGGCAAAAACATTCTTCACAAACATCCAGACAAATCAAAAAAGTCAAATAGACCCTTCCCATGTTTGTCATGGTTTGGGGGCGAGGCCCCTTAATTGCTCATTAACAATATTAAAACCCTTAGAAATCATTGGTGACAGTTGTAGCAGACATATGGGGCAGACATATGGGGCAGACGTACGGGGCAGACGTACGGGGCAGACGTACGGGGCAGACGTATGGGCTGTTTCGCCGTTATACACTTTGCTGTCGGGGACGACAGCACAGGCCTAGTTGTAGTTAACAAAACTAATTAGCCAATCGGGACATGGACAAGACAAAGCTGCTACATTACTTACTAATTTAAGAAATCGGTAGTCCAGTGGGGTTTTGTCCCACAAGAGTTTACGGAGTATAATAATAGAAAGAAAATATCCGGTGAGTGGCAGTTCAGGGGCCAAAAAAACTGCCATGCTGTTGCCAAAGGTCATAAAAGAATGGTCACACTGGCTCAAGAGAGAGCCCACAGCAACTCACAGAACCCTTATTACAACTAATGCAGATGACCTTGAAACATTGAAGATGATGTGCTACAGGGCCAGAAAACCACACCGGGACTACACTATATGGACCTGACTTTTAGTGACCAGTGAATGTATGAACTGTATCCGTCATGGTAGTTTTTCTAACATAATTTGTGTGATGTGTATAACTTATAAATATATTATTCAAATGCCATAGAGCTGTAGAAAGACTCAAGGTCTGACACAACTCCTCCATTATCCTAAAACATGTTCTGTACAATTCGCTCATCATCCAAATCTGGCAGGAGGCTCCGGGTGCTGCACCACAATCACCTACTGGTCCTAACAGGTTGCCCTAAAAGAGTACAGTTCATAGGGATCATAATTACTTCTAGATGCTCTAGAAAAAGTCCATATTAGCAGCACTCTACCACTCTGCAGCTGTGTGCTGTCTTAGTTCTGTGATGTTCTGGGTTTGCTGGTCGAGGTCTGACTGTATGGGCTGAAGCAATCCTGACTAACCAACCCAAGAGATTCAGTTTAAAGCCTAAAACTTAAAAAGGAAGAAGTAATGAAGGTCCTGGGCTCAATCCCAGTTCACATTTTGTCTCAGAACTCCATATAGCAACAACAGCATAAACAAAGAGGAGAAATGCTCCAGAACTGTCTACAAGAAGACTTCACAGAAAGGGTGGGGCTTGTAAACTTTATGTAGGCATAACTCTTGTTTTAAAAGTTATATTTGTACACCATCTTTTAAAATGAATTCTTGAATTGTTGTTCTACATCCGTTTTGTATATAAAAAAAAAAAACTCAACAAACCAAACACAGGCAGCATGAAGTAAATGTTGAACACCACAATGGGCTGCAGTGAAAGAAAGGGCTATGAGAGAATGTGCAGGTGTGGTGGGAAAGACCCATGGGCTTAGGGGAGAGAATAGATCAATAACTAATTTCAGTAGCGAGCTTCACTCACACTGTTTTCCAATAAATGCTAGATGGAGAGTAGTGGCTGAGCCCTCCCCCACTATCTCTATTCTATCACCTTCTACGAGCAGGGATTGGGCTCTGTGAAAGAAGCCTGTTTTTTCTCTACTCCTGTGATTGTTGGTTCGCTGGATTATTTTTCTACAGAGTCTGAATTGTATGAATGTAATCCAACATTGCCATTTCCATTTCCATGTGTCCTCCACAAGCACTCACATAACCATTGCACATATGCTGCCTCTGTAACTTTAACAGGCTTTTACACCCCCCAGCCTCCTTCACCCCTCCCTCACTCTATCCCATCTCTCCCTTGTTCGACCAGGCCAATGTTGAGCTTTTGTCAAGAATATGCAGGAGATTGAGACAGACAGGAAAGTGAAGCGTGTGTCATAGAGGGCTGCTGCTGCTGCTGCTGCTCAGGCTCTTCTCCTCAGAGGCTGTGACCTAGATAACCAAGAGGAGCTGGAGCGCCTTCAAGCCTTGGAGCCACTCCAGCTCCAGCAATGTCAGGAAGGGGTTAGTTGTGTAACACAATGTCCCATTTAGTTTGCCATCACACACCGTTACAAACATATGAACCTCGTGGTTATAGTAATTTACTTTAAATGTAATGATGAACAGATATACATTAAAAGTTGTGCTTTTGAGGGAACTTTATTTTAAAGACACATTTTAATGCAACATTGTTTTATTGAATGTCCTCAAGATGCAAAAGAAATATAGTTGAACTGAAATTGAATTTGGATATGATGAGTCTAGTCTTGGATATGATGAATCTAGTCTTCTAGTGAAGTATCATCAGCACCACACTGATATAAGGTACACAAAAATAGTACTGAAACATGTTTGTTTCTTTAATCATGTACTACTGGAATTATGACTGGTTTAACTTTATATAACGCACAAAGATTTGTGGCCACATATTAGGGGAACAGAGCGTAAATGAAAAATCTCAAACTAGCTGCATTGTGAGTAAAAAAAAATTGTATATTCTGTCCCTGGTTTATGAAGAGATGTAGGAGCAACAGTGCCACCTGGTGGCAATTTATTTTGTTGCTACTACAAATGACAATCAACTTTACAGCCAGTGGTGGATTTAAAGTTCACAAAACACATGTCTCAGCATAATAAGATAGAAGATATTATATTATAATTATTTATTTACAAATACATCTTTTTTGTGATAATGGTATGCCAGGCAGTCAAGGCTAAATATGAATTATTAGTTCAGTCAGTCTTGAATGTGATAGGACCTAAAGCAGTCCCATCCAGGCGGGGGGGTGTATGTCTGTTCAGGCAGAAGAAAGTCTTTGAGTCTGTCCGGTAATGGCAGGGCTTTGACTCTTTCTTCCAGAGGCCATGGTTTTAGATAGTTTCTTATGAATGCCCTGCAAATGAATCGTAGAGCTGACGGGTTCGCTTCATGCTCTTTGACCCGGCTGTGCAGGTCCATCAGAGCCTGGGCGTATGGGTGAGAGTCCTGAACATGCACAGGGGCTTCAGGGCTAATATGGAGCATAGGTATGTTTATTCTCGCTAAATCAAGCAAAACCTCAGCTTGCTCCAGGAGCTCAGAGGCATGACCTGTATCAGAACAATGCTGCAGGACATTGTGGAGCCGCTGGAAAACAAGGCCATAACCCGACCAACAGGAGGCGCCATGGTAGGAGCACACTAAAGAGGCCCCACTTTGGATAAGGAGCACAGCCAGAGGGAAGAGGAAGTCAAAGTACTCTAGGCTGGTCTGAGTCAGAGAGGGCTCACCTTCTCCATTCAGACAGCAGCTGGGGTCCACACCATGGGCCAACAGAAGCTGTGTTGTTTTCAAACAGAAGTTGCCTATTTCTGCTGCATCCTCCACACTGGCATCGAAAGCCTCCTTTATCAGGAAAACCACAGCAGACTCAACTGTTTCACCGTCTACTGTAGCAGCACTGACATCAGCACCTGTGGAACACCAAATACAATCAAACTTATAAACATAAAAAAACTAAATAAATGTTATAATATAAAATGCTGCATGTGTACATACTATACTTTATTAATTATCACATCTGGCTGTTTTTTGTTTGTGCTTATGAATAACACTTCTAGACTCTTAAAGAAAAGTAAATTAAACGAGAACTGTACCTCTCTGAAGTAGAAGCTGGATGTTTTCTGTGTTGTGCACTGTGAGCCCATCACTGCTTGCTAATGCATGAAGCAATGGAGTTTTACCTGTGTAAAAGAAAAACAACTTTTACAAACAGAAATAAATCAAATATATTTATTCTATGTTCACCATAAAGTACCATTCTTGTCTCTTGCATTGACATTAGCACCAAGATCCAACAGGATGCGCAGACAGGGCAGTCTCTCGGACTCTTCACTTGCAAGATCCATGGGGCTGCTTTCATGTATCTAGAGTGTAAAAAAACAACAAAAAACATGACTTAAAATGTAAAACCACTGTAAATAAATACATATTTTATCATTTCTCTGGGCTTACCCTGTCCCTCTTTTCAATGTCTGCTCCGTGTGCAACAAGCAGCTTCACTGTGTCTGGCTTGTTCCTTAAAACAGCTATATGTAAAGGGTTGTAGTATGAAACTGGGTCTAAAGAAAAAAAGGTTAAGCAAATATTTTAAATGTTATATTTTAATTGTGATTTGAAATTTGAAAAACATCAGAATCTCAAGAATGATTCGGAGACAATAAAAGTGTGGCTAGATTGAAATAATAATAGTATAGTTTCCCAGTGGAGCAGCAGTTGATTTGTTTTACTTTTATTGTACCACTAACTACAAAATGATTCGATTTTCAAAGCATAGCAACTGTCTAAAAAATTACCACCAGACAAAAATGAAAATCACAAGCAGGAAAAACTGTAGTAAAAAAAAAAAAAAAAATTAAAAGAAAAATTAAATGATATACCTGGGGAAAGTGAAAATATACAACCAGCAGAGGTCACTACAGCCAAGTCTAGCAGAGCAGTGACACGTTTCTCGCAGTTGGTTGCGTATGATTGTCTTTTCTATGGACAGATTGCTAAGTCTATCTCTGAACATGCCTTTGACAACTCATTTTAAATTATCTAATTAATTTGTGGTTACCTTTCCCCCTGACAGTTATTTGCCCCAGGTATAAAATGTATGTTTTTAGTGTGCTAGAAAAGTACAACTAATCAATTCTTGGTTGTAGTGAAATGCTATACGCCATATGAAAAATAAACCTCTCTTGACCGCTCTCTTCATAATACACTTCAAACACATATTGTTTCTTACCTTCAAAGTTAAGATCAGCTCCATGGCGCAGTAAGACTTCTGCAGCATACACCAGGCCTTGCTCGGCGACTTTAAAGAGAGCGTAGCTGATTCCTTCATTAAACACCTCTGACTGTGACTCTCGTTCCAAAAGCTCCTCAAGAGATGCACACATGCTGCTCTCCTCGTCTGGGCTGCTGATTCTGGGCATGACACAGTAGTCAATAAAAAAAAAGCTAAACCACAAACCGAACAATAAATCATAAACAACAAAGTGACAATGATATGATAACTAAATGCATGTCAGGCAGTAGTGAGCAAATGTGTCTTTGTAAACAAACAAACAAATGTGAGGTATAAGCAGCTATCACCTGTTTGGTAATGTTGCTCTTTATACTACATACTAATGTCATGTTATATTACGTTATGTTTGTTAAGACTCGTTTATTCGTTTATCTCCCAGCACAACTGCCTCTTTTATGGCCGCTCCCCTTTATCTTTGCCCCCCACAACTATGCTCATCGCCAACAGCAGGACACACACACACAGCTTGGTCAGGCTATACACTGACGTTGATGTAATGCACTTCCCTGAGATCAAATACAGAGTAAAACTATGGGTAAGATTGTACTACAGCAGTTGTAGATAAGAATACAACTATATTTGTGTTACCTCTCCACTTGGCTGTCACCATTTCCATCACTGACGCCTACAACACACATGACAGCATCCACCAGCGGCTGGTACTCGTAGATGATCCTCCTGAATCCATGGAGGAAAGGCATGGCTCTCCCGTTTTAACTGCAAAATAATTCTATTACATAAAGTTGCCATTTGTTGTAGTGTGTCGCTAGTTGACACTTAGATAACGTATATAACACTAGCTGGTTAACTTTATATTAGCGAAATCTAACTTTAACTTGCATACGTAGAGGCAATTCCATTTAGCATGTTCCTCTTTTTAACAGAAGGAAGGGATTTAAGATTCAAATACACATACGTTAGATACACAACGCTTTACTTTGGTGTGTATTTTGCATTTAGTTAAACGCAACTGTATCATGATGAACTTACAACCTAATGAAGCTGCTCCGCCGTCATAATATGTCCACCTGTTAGCAAACTAGCTACAAATTAAGCACCTATTAGCGTAAACACTTTGTATTCGTTTAAAGAAAAACTATTATTGTCTGGAGGGGGGAAATGAAGAATATAATGAACTCACGCACGTTTATTTGTACGCTTCCTCTTGAATGGCTCGTAAACGTCTCTCTTGTATCCGTCCCTATTTTTGCTCCCCCCAAAACACACGACAGCAAACAATAAAAATAAATGTTCCGCTTAATTGACGTACTGTTTATATCCCCATTGATTGTGTAATTTATTAATTTTTTTACACAATGTACTAGCCAAAATAATTTATTAGACTACAATTTAGATACAAAATGCCTTTTGAGTTTTCAGATTACAAGCTGTTTTATCATTAACTTTGCAATTTTAAAATCTCTCCATATGGCTGGTTTAAAAAAGCATCTGCTGTCAGCTAACAGTCAGTTATGTCCTGTTTAGCTAACAAACTCCTGCTCATGTACAGGTTTGGTGACAGATGGCTCAGCATGAGAACCATTGAACATTGCACTCTTGCCATATTTCAGCACATCTGTGTCCATTTTAGAACATAGAATATGTTAATGAGTCTGACAGTGCGTTTTCATGTAGAATGAGGTTCCTATCAAGTATCGTAATGTCAGATCAGCTAAAAATATGTACACATAATTGACTGTGTATAAAAAATGTTACTCAGTATATTATTCTGCCTTGGGATGGCAGTAGTGCTACAGTTTGCAACCTGCATCCACTGGAGCATATCTTTTTCAAATGAGTTTGGAGTATTATATTTCAGAGTGATTTTAATAAAACAAAAAGTTAATACAATTTACAGCAACAACATTTTCATTTGACCTTTCTTATTGACGCATTGGTGCGAGGTATGACTTTAGACCCATTGAGAATATAGTGGTTGTTAAGGATGTGCTTTGTCAAAAGTATCTCATGCAGTTTGCCGTGGCCCCACTTCTAATTTTGAGTGTGGAGAATGGTGGCAGGGAGAGGAAAAACAGGCCAGATAACAGCAGTTCCATGCCTTACGAGTAAATTGGCTCTTTATTAAATTTAGGTCCCATCTATCAATACAAAGAACGGTATCAAAATTACTTTGTTGGCCACAAATCGCTGGCAATAGATTGAGCCTCTGTAGAAATAAGGCCATCATTTATCTAGTTCACATTTCCTACGGAGGTGAACAGAAGCAGAGCACAAAATGACTTTTATTTGCTCTTGGGTGAAAGATGTGATCCACACAAACCTCTGATTAACAGTTAACAACAAACAGAATACAAATCTGAGAAAAGCTCCAGACATTGACATTGTATACCATAGGGACCTTAACTACTGTACTGTGTCTCATAATTCAGTAATATACACCCCCCACCCACTTTATTAGGAGTATCTGTTCAACTACTTGCAAAGGCAAAATCCTGTTTGGGACGTGGGCTATAGTCTTGAGACATGTTCACAACAAACCTGCTGAATTCAATGTAAAAGAAAGGGGAATTAAGGGCCTATTGAATAAACATAACATTGGATGGTCTGAGTATTTCTATTTTAATGTTGCTTCTAAAGAGAAAACTAATTCATTGCATTGCTGATGCCAAGGTAAGGCCAGGCAGGTTTGAGATGATAGAAAGACAGTATAAACAGATTATGAATATAAAAATTCCTTTAAATTGTAAGAGCTGCCCAAAAGCCCAATGCAAAAAAGGAGAGGTTAATTACGATGTATACAAACTACTTTAGATATAGTAAAGCATATAGAAACAACCTTGTCTCGAACAACACTAAAGTAAGTATAGCCTTTGAAAATATGGTATATTCTGCTCAGTGAGAGGTGACAAAATACCAATGGTGAGGTGAAGGTGGAGGCAGTAAAATGATAAGAGTGGCCAAGCATTGTGCGTTGGTTTCTTTGGCTCCATACAGAGTGGGAATTACCAGAGCAGCAGGTCTGGGCCTAATTTCCTTTTGTGCTCACAGCGTATTGCAGAGTGAAGATTGCGGATGAAAATAATCATCCCTTTTAAAGGTCAGAATAAGTTAAGCACACCCAAAGTAGACCATGACACATTGGAGCTGATAAGAAAGAACTGTCTGTATAAAAGGGGAAAAGAGAGAGTTCACCTTGTCCCATTTGTGCTACTGTGATTGCTCAACTGTCAGTCAAAATTAATGGCGCGTTGGCACTTAACCTATCTATAGTGAAGCCAATGAAGTTGTTATTATTAAGTTAATGCAGTGGTAAGGTTACTTCGACAGCATTGATGTTTTATAAACTTCTTAAACTTGATATTGTTCTGTTTTTTTGGCAAAGTTTGCTCTTCCAACTCTCAGGCTGCCTTCACACACTCTTTCTGAGTGGGTTTTCATGTCCTCCCCATGTATCTGAATCCACAGTGTACTCAACTACAATAGGGATAGGCTCCAGGCAGCCACAATCGAAGAAATATGCCTCAAGAATAATAATAAGAAAATTAAACAATAAATTAATGCTAAAGACTACACCACAAACAGAAATCTGAAATTGGATTTCCATATGACATCAAGTTAAGTAATTTTCTCATGGAATGCGAACAGAATAATGTCAATAACAATATGAAATCTGATATGGTAGTTTATGCATTTATTTATCCATTCATTTTTTAGCTTTAATTTAGCTTTGTGTGTTTCTGGTTGAGACTAATGTTCTTCGTAGACCCAAATAAAGACCTATACAGGTGTATCTTTATGGCTTGGCAGGTCATAGAGAGGTCATTATTTTGTGCATTTCTGCCTGAAAAACCGATTCATAGCCCCAGAGAGTGTGATAAGTATACAAGGCTTTAATGGGCTACGACTGGCCGGTGGTAATCTGCACAGGACAGGAAGTGGGTGAAACACTGAGGGCGACGGGGCATTCTTCTGCAGTTATTATTAATGCTATCATAGATCAGATAGGCTCGAGTGGAGAATGAAAGGTTGTGATGAATTTGGGCTCGCTGTCTGGGATCCGAGCAGAGGACGAGCGACTGAGGGTGCTTAAGGTCACAGATGAAAGATACCACCCAAAAAAAGACACCTCGGACTATTTATTATGTATAATGGAGAGTATAGGTGCCAGGACACACCTTGGGGACCTAGGTAAGGTTATAAGGTGACAATATAGGGAACATCAGAAGGACAACCTCTGGTGTACCTGTTTATATACAGCTAGCAGTAGAATGGATAATTTAATGTCAATTCCCAATCTCTTTGTGTTAGCCTCAAGCCTGGATAAATGGTGAGTTTTGGGTCAGGAAGCACAATCTGTACATAAAATCTTTGCTAAATACTGCACACTTGAGACAGATGATTTGCTGTCCATCCAAGAAATATTGGAGGCAGAACATTCCACTTCTTTAAGTTCTACATGTGTGTACAGAGGAGAATGGAAGTAGAAGAATAATGTAGTTACGTGGCATTTCTTGGTCTATTCTTAAGGCACAACCTTCCACATCAAAGACCTGAGACCTTTCAGAAACTTCAAAGACATATACATCTGAACTCGGAGGTTAGCCGATCAGAACATCATAACTTTTAAGGTTTTGCTTCCCCTATATAAATAATACCTCAGTAAGATTGACGCTTTGTATGCAAATCTGACTGAAAGATGAAGTTTCCGTTTACATATTGGCAAATTCGGCTTTGGATATGGACTTAGCATGTGGAAAAATGAGAAAGTATGTCTCATGTTTTAATGGTTTGCAGACAGTGTAACCTAAGCCACTGTGGGGCTCTGTCTGGCACTCGTTCTGATTTCCAGCAGTTTGAATGAACCTCATCGCTGTGTGGGCTTCAAGGGATTTGTCTGAGTATCAGGCTCTAGAGGGGTCGGTTTTGGACAACGACCAGCTTTTGTGTGAGTGATGTTTCATGTTCCACTGTTGCTCCACACATCAACACTGTACACCCCAAGCCTTGACATTTCACTGCTAATGTATTTTGCAGCTGTGAGAGAGTACAAGTCTGAATCTGTTACCAGGATCAAATTGCATAGATTCTGTGGGAATGTTTTAGCTTTTGAAGAAAATATGAGTTTTCTTTTCTTCTTTTATTTAATAGTAAAGTTCCAAACGTACTGATAGAGTCAGTGTTTTAACAATACAATTACTTCTTCAAAAAGAACCAGTTAAAACCAAGTACAATCATCCTCCAATTTACAGATTCAATTTGAGTGTCTTTTAGGGTTATTGTAACTCCATTTGTTTTATGAGAACAATAATCCTTAATTAACTTACATCATTAAAAATGTGTACATTCCGTCACAACATACAAGCTGTCAGACTACTGAACTCTCAATAATGCTCCCAACAATACTGAACTCTCAATAATACTGCACTAAATCACTTTACGTAAAATGTTTACTGCTGCTGCACTATTTGAACGTATGTATCAT
>JAVQKC010050802.1:0-22335 GCA_036025475.1 Philypnodon macrostomus | reverse complement strand
ATAGTTTTCGTCCTCATGAAGTAATTTTTGTTAAGTTTTCGTTTCGTTTTCGGCCGCAAAAATATGTCGTTGACGAAAACTATGACGAAAATAATTCGTCAACGAAATTAACACTGCCTGGCATACACAGCAACTTCAGGTCAGACATTGTGGGACACCACGTACAGTACCGGTAGTTGAGTTTTACTTTAGCCCCTCCCTCGGCAGGGTCACATTGTCATTTTCAACCTGTTTTTGAATATCTTTCTCTTATTGTATTAAACTTACGGACTACAGCTTTAACGTATTGTGATATTCTCTTCTCTGATCAACAGGCTGACTTAAACTGCAACATTCAGGATGATACTGGATCGTTTTATGGAGTCACCAGTCAATACGAAAGCTCCGAGAACATGACTATTACATGTTCAACAAAAGTGTGCTCTTTTGGCAAACAGGTGGTGGAGAAAGTAGAGGTATGGATGAACTTAATTACATAAAAAAAATAAAAAAATAACTTCCTGTTTCTATTATTATTCTATTATTTCTATTATGTCCTGTTTAGACTGAATATGCACGGTTTGAGAACGGGCGCTTTGTGTACCGCATCAGTCGATCTCCCATGTGTGAATACATGATCAACTTCATCCATAAACTGAAACATCTGCCAGAGAAATATATGATGAATAGTGTGCTGGAGAACTTCACTATCTTACTGGTAATCACCCGCATTCATTTTATTGAGTTTAACCTAAATCTGGGCCATAAAATGAGCTCCTCTGGATACTGCTACATTCTTGTAATTCCACACGGGATGAGGCACCGTGTGAGGAGACGCATTATCAGCAGGAGACTGGACCCCTGTTTTACACAGATCACATGGGGGCTTAAAGTTTTTCTAGAAAATATTATGATTTACCAGATCGGCTTTATAGTACACAATTGCTTTACAAATCTAGGGAGAACAATAGATTATTTAAGTGTTCAGTTAATTACATTTATTTGTGCAAGGCTGGACCATATATTGTTTCACATTGAATATTGCTGATTTTCTGGTGTGTGAAATTTCCATAAGATGTGATACTGATAAATAATGGAATAATAGTTTTTTAACACAACTTCTACTTTACCCAAATAAAACGCTTGTGCACAATCTGTATCTTTTTACAGAATACATAGAATAACAATAATGCACTATGAAATTTATATCTGAGTATTAGCCCCAAACACACTGAAATAGAAGAATGACAACTTCTTATATTCTCAAAACAGCCCTCGTCTTGTCTTGCAGGTGGTGACAAACAGGGACACCCAGGAGACATTGCTGTGTATGGCGTGTGTGTTTGAAGTTTCA
Organism: Philypnodon macrostomus; assembly: GCA_036025475.1. Lineage (NCBI taxonomy): Eukaryota > Metazoa > Chordata > Actinopteri > Gobiiformes > Eleotridae > Philypnodon > Philypnodon macrostomus. Next base: position 21,002 of record JAVQKC010050802.1, on the reverse strand, counting down.
AACAGTGAACACGGTGCTCAACATCACATTTACAGACTGGTAAAAGAGTGAGGGGCTGCTGGCTCCTTTTTATATAAAAAAGACTTAACAACCTCAACTCAAGTGGCAGTGCCTCTACTTAAAAGTCCCACCTACAGAGCTTTTTGTTTTTTGTTTGGGGTGTCATGAATCTCTTTAGTGTGTTTTGTATTTCACTGCAGCTGTGAATCGTGGTGGAGTTGTTTTATGTTTAAAATAAGAAATCTTATTTTAATATGTTGGGTGTAAATGTTGATAAATAGATTCATTTAGTAATTGGATCTGTGTGATATCCTCTGTTTTATGTATCCTGTTCAAACACACCACAGCCAGTAGATTTTCCAAAGAAAGCAGATTAATATAAAAAGAAATATCAGTTGGAAAATACTCTAAAAACTGTCTAGATGTATTAGAAAACCTGTTGAAGCACTCCAAGTCTTAGACAATAACAAACAGTAATGCACTGTGATAACATTACATTTTACTTTTCATATGTATTATGTTTATCACCTGATCGACACTAATCTATTTATTTAGATTTTATACAGGTGAATGCACTGTAAAAAACACTAAACATCTTGCCCAAAAGCACTTTTGACCTTTCACTTGGGCCTTAATGCGTATGTTATGTTTTATTCAGGATTTGTTGAAACGTTATACAGTAACTAAATAATCACATCCATTACCTAGACTTTCATTGTAGTAACTCGTGAGTGTTCCTGCCTTTATGTTCACGCTGTGCTCACAAATTTGTGTGGCCTTAGAAGCTATAGCTCAGTGAACACCAAAACAAGCCACTAAAAATGCTGGTAAATGTGTGAAATATACAAATCTGCCAAAGGTAAAGAGTACAGTGCCTTAAAATATACTCTAATGCTACCCTTTATGGTCAATCTTGAATCACTGTGTGGATAAATCACCTTTACTGCATTTTATAGGCACATCCACATCCAGGGAAATAATGTCTTTGTAATTTACACTATGAAATGTAGTATTTCAGATGTTATACTTTTATGTTTATTGTAGTATTCTGTAATAATTACGTCTCATTCTTTTGTGAGTACTACAGGACAGACCTTCAGCCTCTGTTACATAAAATACTCAGTCACAATCGTTGGTGAGTGCCTTTGGTTCGTAGAAAAGTTCAGACAAGTCAAATGAAGTAGTACCAAAAATAAAAGGAGTGACATCAATCACCACAATGCCTTTGAAAACTGAGTAAGGAATGATGAATTTGATCACACACTAGCCACTGATGACATATTTGTGTTCACTGCAGATTTCTCGCATGTGTACACTTGCAGGTTCAAGTGTTTTTAAGAATAAATATCCCTTTTTACTGACTTGAGCAACCATGAATAATATAAATCAACCCAGATACAGATGTTGGACAAAATGAAGCCATTAAAAGTATATAATGAGCTTAAACGATGAATTATTACCATTTAACAAATTACAAACGTGGATGGAACTGTTTGTGTTTGATTTTTCTTACCACTTGTATAATTTAAAATGTAAAAAGTGTTTTCATCAGAAGATCTAAATAGTGGCGGGCCTAATCTCTGGTGAAGCAGAATTCAATATTTTTCAGTATTTTGTCAGTGTCTTGTTGACACTGGGGAGGCTTTTTTCTTTGTTTACTTTGTGTATTGTTCACATAAAATTCTTGGGAATGTGTTGTTGTATTTGTATACAATTGTACGTGGTGTTGTGATGCCTCTGTCTGTATATTTCAAGCCCAGTAAGATTGCAAAGCTGATACACTCTCACAGTAAGACCTTAGCTGCACAACAGTGGCACAACAAAACAAATGAAAACATGTGTAATTGTGATAGAAACATATCAGCAGCTGAGCTATGGTTATTGTCATTTTGTTTATGAGTGGGCACTGGTACCATGTGCATATGGTAAGGTGGTATTCACAGTCATACAGTTATCATACATGTGTTCAGACTTTTTTGTAAAGAGGTGCTTTGTACAAAATATGTTTGCTTTTCTTGGTACAGATGTGTGGTTTCTTTTATCATAACAGTAAAGCATTGAAGAAGGAGAAAAGAAATTGCTGTCTATGTTCTGCATTTGGTCACGTCCTTTTGCTTTGTAACATGATGATGCCTTCTTGATAATGGTAGAGTTTTTGTAGCTTTCTAGATAATTTGTATGTATGCAATATTGGAGTTAAATAAATTCAGAAAAATCTCACATCCTCTTAATTTTTCAAATAATGTATACCTCAATAATTTGTATCATACTGTGATGATAATGTAATCCTGCTTGTGATTGACTAGTTTACCTCTGAAGTGTTGGATCTTAAGTTCAACAGTAGATGGAGCCTGTCCCTTGGGTTATTATCACTGCAAAACAGGACAGTCCGGTGTAAACCTCTGCAGTTATAGATGTCTCCACCAGAGGAAGGCATTGTTAAATAAAAAAGAGAATGTTTAGGTTAGTACCATGCACCACTGAAAACACCCAGGGAATAAACACTTCATCTTTTGAGACCCCTACATGGGTGGATCCCTTTGATCGTCACAGTTTGTATAGGCCTAATTTGGGTTTCATTAAATCCAGAAAATAAACACAATCATAAAACCATGAAGCAGTGTCCTCTACTCAACTGGCTTTGGGTGTCTCACATTCACACTGCTCTCTTTTGTTACCTCCGCCAAGGTGGCGTTTGTCTGTCCACCTATGAGCAACTTTACACAAAATCTACGGAACGGATTTGGGTGAAAATTTAGGGAAGTGTCAGAAATGACACAAGGAGCAATTGTTTAAATTTAGGGAAATGACATGAATCACCGTCTAGATCCAGGATTTTTTCAAAGAATGACATCTGCATGCCAAAACCACACACAGCCAACAGGGGGCCCCATAGGGTCAACAATTTCTTAATCAATACAGAGTAGAGACTCCCCTCCCCCAACCTCTTGAAGCGTAAAGTAAATAGATGAGCAGCAGTCATTTGCACAACAGTGCTAGTGTATAACATTTGATAACATTCAAATGCTTTCATTCTTTCTAGTTGTTATTTATGATCTTCAGATATTGCTTATGAAATGTATGTAATTTGTTCTAGAAATCTCAGTATTTGTAATGTGTTACAAACTCCGAGGTGTGTCTGACTCGGGCTTTAGCGTCATGTGCGTCACGTGACCACAACAATGCGTGAGTAGTAAAGTTTCTTCAACTCTCCCTCTGAAGTGTGCGCGTGGCCAAGGCAGCAGAATGACACAGACCACAGACAGGACCTGATCACCGACCGGGAGCCATGGCGGGGGAGAACCAGGTCTCAGTGTGGGTGTGCCGCGAGGAGAAGCTGGTGCTGGGCTTGTCCAAGCGGACCAGCTGCGCAGACGTGATCCAGATTCTTCTGAAGGACCAAGACGGGATGGGACTGTCTTCTGAACCTCAGTCTTACTGCCTTGTGGAGAAATGGAGGGGCTTTGAGAGGGTCCTGCCAAATAAAACAAAAATCTGGCGTCTGTGGCTCGCGTGGGGTCACGAGCAGAAAAACGTCAAGTTTGTACTAGTGAAGAGCGACGCATCACTCCCCAGTCACGCCGCCCGCAGCGCAGAGGCGCGCGTTGTGAGCAGCGAGCAGAGCCCTTGCGTTACCAAAGGGCCCACGCGGTGCCCGGTGGGTGTCTGTCCCGAGAAGCAGCGACGTATCGTGAGGAAGGCCTTCAGAAAACTAGAGAAAATCAACAAGAGGCGCGCGCGCAAGGATGCCTCCAGCGCAGAGAGGATGGAGACTTTTGTGCACGTGGTGCTGTCTCAGGACCACACCATTCGGCAGCAGATGCAAAGACTCGCTGAATTGGACGCGGAGATAGACCTGCACGAGGCCAAAGTTCACCTGGAGCGGGTTCAGCAGCACGGGGCCAACTACGTCCAGGACACATATCTGGTGAGCGGTGACGCAGTGTGCGTCCAGACAGAGGCTATGTACGCTGACAGTTTAAAACAGTTTGAGCACTACGTGACGAAATGCGAGGCACTCGTGCAGCTTCAAGATGAGCTCAATCAGCACGAGACTCTTATTGACGAGCTCACAGCACAGATTCAACAGGAGCTGGATCAGCGCTGGATGCAGCGCAAACAACAGCAGCTGAGACCCTGTGACCCGAGTCCAGAGGGAAACCCCGTTAATGAAAAAGAATTTCTTGTGGAGGAAGACCGGATCAAAACCCAACTCGAGGCCAGCTGGTACATCGGCCTACGTCTAGAGACAGATTTAAAGACTGTTAGGAGCAATTTAGAGATACCCCGGGACATTTACGACGTGAAGATGAAGGAGTTGGGGGATTTACTCCAGAAAGTGGATGCTATAGATTTAGAAGATTTGCCAAACAACAAGGATCGCGGTACAGATGGGACCGCATGTTTGAACAGTCAAACAGAGTGGATTGAGCAGGCCCGGGGTCTCTCCAAAGCACACAGCGTCAACGACGACGATTCAGACACCGGCCTCAGCTCTCTGCACAGCCAGGACTCAGACCAGACCCAGTGGGAGTCTGTGGTGTAGAGTCAAAAACAAAACTCTCAAATCAGAAATACTGACGGTGAAATACAGAACAGAAAAGAGATTGTTGTTTCTCAGACAGATAACCGCTCGACTGTTGCTCAAATAAACCATTGCACTTCAATTTAAAAAGTGTTCTTGTATTCTCTTTAATGGATGAGTCGAATCAAAAATGCAATCTATACACATTACAAGTCAGATCTGATAGTCACAAGAAGAGCTTTTACAGAAAACAATAAGCACAAACATTTGATCTGATCTGAGCATCCCTTGAAGCTTGGTGTCGCTATGGTCACCACTGTAAAGTTTGGAGTTGAAATTACACCTCTCTGTGTGTTCTATAGCCTCTGTTTGGATAATGAAATAGACATTACAACTCCCATGTGGTTTATCAATGAAGAAAACCCCTCTACAGTATACATTACTGCCTTATAGCGCACTAATAGGTGTGTATTGAGTTATTAAAAAAGAGAATAGTGTCTCTTCTCAGCATATACAGTAACACAACGCAGCAAACACAAGGCTTTTATACGTGTCTTCACATGAGAGGACACGCCATGGTTCCCAAGTGTACTGAGTTACACGTGTTGTGTGTGGCATTGTTTTCAATCACGACCGCTTCACCGACAAGTAACATCTACAATGACTGGAGTCAGGGCTTTCACACTGATCAGATCTTCTGTTTAAAACCTTAGTAACAGACAGTATTACACCTCTGTCATTGGGCATTTAAAAAAGATCAATCCTATGACACATTCAAACACATCATAATCATATTGATATAGACAGCGTTTCCCTTAAAAGTGATTGTACAGCATTATATATAATAGTTTGATGGCTGTGTCTAAGACAATGTCCTGTGAATCTTCTGACATCAACCATATAATGCACTGTAAAATGAGACTATTGCCAAAAATAAAGGAAACAATTTGATTTAAAAATAATAGGTACATTTAAGGACTTAAAATCTATTGTGAATAAATGTGAGTGAATGGTCATCTGCTGATTGTCTAGAGACTAATATTTAGTTTTATCTATTGGTATGGACCAATAAAAGTGGTAAATTGATAAAAACGAGTCAAAACAACTAAACACACCAAATGACTAGAGTTAGTCAGGTGATCTGTTTCCTTTATTCATTTAAGGTTAAATTGTCGAACCTATATTTCTCTATTTCATGAGGCTCACATTTACTCTGCCACGTTGTCGGACAGAAAAACATCAATCATCCATTATCTGCGACAGGGGGCAGGTGTAGAAGTAAATAAGCACATTCCTCTTGTCTCTGAAGTGTTTCCCACGTGAAACTCAATAACCTGCATAAATGTCACTTTTTGATTATGTGGGGTCTCGCATACTCTGCAGACCCTTGAGAGAAAACCCTGGAATTTGAAGTGTTCTTATCTAAAGCCTGGAGCAGAGCCCATTATAATAGCTGAGGGAAATTGGTTCAAAATGCCATGGGTTCACTCTAAAGGCATTTGGTCATGACATCATATTGGAGTGTATATTCTACCAGTCATATTTACACTTTTGTGTCCCCGTAGGTGAATTTGTCTTCTGTATTTGACCCATCTCTCAATGCCGCTGGGGCAACCTGTCAGGAGCAGTGGGCAGCTGCAGTGCAGCACCTGGGGATCCGGATCTTGAGCCAGGATCTTGGATTAAACTAATGTGCATGTTTTGGGTCGATGGGGGAAACCGGAGTACCCGGAGAAAACTCACCCAGACACGGGGAGAAACATCCTCTTGCCCGGTTAAAAATAAATATACTAGAGGCCAATGGAGGAACTAAAGTAAAATAATAAACATAACAGATGACATCATGCTGCCTGTACAGCAACATCAAATCAGACTATATGGGGTTTTGACCAGTAGTAGTCTTTACATCATAGCACAGCCAATTTCAAGCATTTTTGTATTTTATTTTTGGAATTTACAGACGACACCTTTAATACAGTACTCATAATCTCTGTGTTTGTTCTTTGGTTCACCGGCCATCCCAAGAGGTTGAAGTTACCGACCAGCAGGGTCCTGAAGGTGAACCATGGGAACAAAGAGGTCAACAGAAAACTCACTTAGAGCACTCAGAGGACCTCCTGTGGCGGGACAGAGGGGAAGGACCACTGGGAAGGAGGGGAGTCACACAGATAAAATATCAGCTTTGTTCACTGTATTTGGGGTCAAAATATTCGTAATTTCACCTTTCTAAGAGAGCCTATATCCAGCTACTGTGGCCCTTAGGCGGGGTACACCAGACTAGGGTTCAAAGGCAATACACATTCTAATTCTAGTTTCCTTTCATCATATTTGACCCTTTTTTTTCCTGTGGTAAGATGAGAATTTAATGCATGTCTTCAGGCGGTAGTGGATCCTGACAGTAATCCCAGTAACACAGGGAGGAGATCAGATTTTATGTATTGTAAATAATAAAAAAGTCCACTACTCTGTCTGTCAAAACAGACCACATAATTACTGTTTAGTTGAAAAGGCTATAGTGACTAAAAAATGTTAATACTTTCTCTTGTCAAAGCAAATTTGACAAAAAAAACATAATGCCTTAATCCGTGGAATGTGTCTCCATGGTTCCTCTGACCTTACGTTTGACCCATGAAGTCACTAATGAAGACACTGTCTACAGTTATACAAGACTGGAATACTGGTGCTGAGATGGGACACTGGGAGGGGGGCACCATTGTTGTTGGCAGATGTGTTAATCCTGTAAGTAAGATATTGTACAGCCTCTGTCCAAGTACAAGCCTGTCACCTCTTGTAGCTGCAGACACATTTCCTGGATAAAAGTTGAAAACTGATGTGTTTTTTTATCTTAGGGTGGGTCATTTATGCATGGGCTCAATTTCAGGAAAAAAACTTATAAAGACATCTGGGTGTTTCTGAAATGTAGTTCCTTTGAATAAAAAGTGAATGGCTTCTCCTCTAGGGGAAAATAACCAGATCTTGTGGCAGAACAATTGCTGTGACCCCCTCCTTATCAGTGAATAGGAACATTCGACCACATACAATAGCAGTGGATTATGTTGCACCACTTTTGTAGGTCATGTTATTTGCCCTTTTAAAATGCACATAGTAGAAAGGTAGCTTTTCAGCAAGTCCCCGGTATGTGTTTTTAGTTCCCATATCAAGATGAAAGTATCCATTTGCAAATCTTCTTATAGACACAGTTAAAAGAGCCTTGAATAATCCGTAATCAGAGGTTTAGCTGAGAATAAGACAAGGGCATGATTCTTTAAATCTATAAATGGTCACACACATGAGATTAGAGACATCTGACCAACAACTGTGTGGTCAAACATATAATTCACAGTCCAACAATCCACCAAAAGTTAAATCAGTTTCAGTTTCAGTGTCACTGTGCGATGACTCGTGCTGTGACTAATTTTAATTTGAAATGAAAAATTCCACCTTAAAAATGGTTTAAATAGTTAAGCTAGTTTTGATTTATGGGTCTCAGACAGAAATACTGCTTTTCACTATATCTCCCATTAGGATTTTATCACATAATGGATAATAATGAACAAAACAGATGTGAAAGTCGTATTAAAACCACATTAGCCTACTCATTATGTGTTTTTAATGTGTGGATGAAGACCATCACACACACCAGACAACACACTGTAATGAGATTAGACAGTAGTATACTGATCAGTAAACTGACACAAATGCGACAGATGTCCAAAATGGCTGTAGGTCAAATACAGGCGTAATGTTACATCTCTCAGACACACTGATTCGATTTAGAAGATGAGAGACTGCATTAGCCCAGCTGTTAGCAGACACACAATACTATACCTGCATTTACAAAAAAAGAAAATCACAATCTATCTATTATATAGATAGATTATATAGATAGATTATATATCTATATATATATAGATATATAATGATAAGAACACATTTCGACAAGACTTTATAAAAATGAAACTCCCAAAGTCAGAGCTGAGACCAAGTTGAACAGGCCTCTTCATTACCTTTGCTGAGTTATAGAGACCTCTAGTGGACATCTCAATGGTAGAATCCCTAAAATACAACAGCAGCTCTCAAAACCACTGAACGTGTGGCCTCAAAGTGATTTTCATGGTTGTCATACACTTTTTGAGTTTGGAGCTTTACAACTGCAGATTAATTAGCATTAGCTAGAGTGGTGATTATCACTTTCTAGTGAAGGTTGACAATAGTTTAAAAGTAATTACAAGAAATGGTGAAATTGATTTTACATGTGCCACCAGTATTGCTGTAAAATAACTAAATAAGTTTGACAATAAAGTAAATAATGATACATGTTCAGAATAGTAATTAAAAAAATGCATGTCTTAAAGGCTCTTAATAGTACATACAATGAATTAAAGGTAACATGTCTTTATATAGAAAAAGTAGAATTGGTAAAATACTATATCCAAGTGCCCTCCTAAATGTTAGCCCAAGAGAAAATGGGAAAAATCCATAAATAAATCATTTGTGTTACTTATCACATATAATACATACAGCACAATACAATATTTTAAAATCAAGACAAATATACATTTGAAGACTTTTATTTATTTATTTACTTTAAATGTATTAACAACAACAAATTCGGGCTTTGCACAAAATATTCTGACCACAACAGCCTGTGCTCTGCTTAATGTCTTGGCTGTAGAATGAGCATAACGTCACATATCAGACCCAGCCAGTGACTACATACCGTACCTCAGAACAAGGTTCATAAAAACATCTCAGGAGTTTAGCTGGAGACAACACTAAATGGTGATAGTTGACCTTCTCTGTGGCTTGTTATATTACATATTCACCAAAGCTAGTCTTGTCTTCTTCCCCCAAAAACATAAACCCAATCATTTAAATAATAAAATATAATAAAAATGACACCAAAAGTGTGCTGAGCCAAATTCAGATATAATAACATTGTAAATAATAAGAATGATCTTATATAGAGTTTTCACTAAATGTGTTCCAAACAGAAAAATAAATCCTTTGGTCAAGTAAAAAACAAAAACAGTGAATTCCTTCGTAATCTTTTGTTTATGGCCCTCTTGAAATTATTTTTCTACAGTCCGCCATGTTCTTGAGGCTCTAAGGCTGCAAAAAAGGTGTCAAGGCAATATGGTTATGGCGCCCCTAGCGGTCCATGCTGCAGCATGCTGGGAGTGGACTGGAGGAGGATAGGGGCCAGGCGTGTCCTCAAACGGCAGGTGAAGGTGCATCAGGGTCAGGCTCGTTGCTGTAGTTGTTGCTGTACTGGTTTCCACTGGGCGGCTGGTTCGGGAGGATATCCAGTTCGTCCACTTGTGGGCCGGGGTGCATCACCACCAGTTGGTCTTGTGGGATGTCTGCAGCTGCTGCTGCCAAGTTAGTGATGGACTTAGACTTCACACACTGGAAGTCCACATGGCGACTCTTTCCCTCCTCCTTTTCCCAGGACATCCGGATAAAGGGTCTCTGCACATAGTTGTAAATGACCTCCGGGCGACCTCCGGGTCGTTTTTTGACCTTTTCTTTATATGTTGGATATCCTGAAAAAGTAAATTAACAGAAATGTACCATTACCAGCTCAACATGTCCATCCTAAAGAAACATTTAGTGTACCATACCTTCAATTCCAAGTCGTATTTTCTTTAATCCTCGTTCTTTTAAAACTGATTTGGCAACATCTCGATTCTCAATATACTTGAAAAATCTGTACAGTTTTGTGCTGTAAATAACTGAAAAAACAAAAACATAATAATCATAAAGAAAAAGTTTACAAACAGATGTCATGGCCCATCCGTGCATACAAGCCAAATTAACCTTATGTGTAAAAAAAATATCACGTGCCAGCAATCCTGTACAGACTTTATGCACAGCTAACAGCCAGACAGGCTTTATTAAACAATAACTAATGTAATATCAATGGGTTTTCACCTCCTCTATGTGTACGTTATTGAAATATCTTAATAAAAAATATTAATACTGCTTGCATCATCCATCCATACACATAACTGAGTTTGAGTTTGCTATAAAAACAATCTTTTTTCAAACCGGCCAAAATGCAATAAGGTGTACACTTACTTTGTGAATACTCTTCACCCATTTGTGGAGGGTATTCTTCATCCCAGTCCACCACATCGTCATCAGTTAAGACAACAATATGGCATTCTCGCTCTCCACTCTGGGCACTGGCAACCATTAGAGGAAGAACCATTTCTTCAAGATAAAATTCAAATTGTCGTCGAGCTCCGTCATTGGACAGCTCATGCATCAGGGCACCTAATGGTAGACAAAAAAATAAAATAAAAAAATACATAAAAAATACTATGCCACTAAAAAAATAGAAATGTTTGGTTGCCAGAGAGATACTCACTAAGGTCTCTGCATTTGATGGTGCTGTAGTCAAAAGAGATGCATAGATAGTCACACGCTTCTCGTAACTCAGGAATAGAAATTCCATCAGGACAACGGATTATCCCAGATTTATAGTAATCCTGTCAATCAAGGAAGAAGTTAAAACATGACTATGCATGTGTAATGGATGGGAATACCTTCATATTAATATTAATTTAAGAGACATAATTGAATGCATATTCTAAAACTCTAAAACGCACCAGAATTGCTCGAAAAACAGTAGAACTAATGCCCTCGGCGACCTCGAACTCCCCTTTGTCGTTTGGCCGCGTGAAATTATGCTCCCGTCCAGATCCAAACATTCTGCAGCAAAAAGTGTCATATTTAGTACAACAGTGTCAATGATAAAAACAAGTCTACGACATACATAGCAGACTTTACAGTTAGATATACATCTATATATTGGTCATAAACAATCAATTGTATTGTACAAAAAGGGATGGAGGTACTGTACCTGCCCAACATTGTATTGGGTTGTGCAGTGAAAATGGAGGGGTCTACAACAAAGCGAGTGTTGTCAACAATCAGAGTGACTCTTTCTGAGGTCCGCACATTGCGGTTTCCAACAGTGGCACTTGTTCCTCCCTCTTTGGGACTCTCATAGACAAACACCATCTCTCCAACTCCTAGACTTTTGAAAGTGCCTTCAGTACTGGACAAGCTGCTATTGCGACTACTCATGATGCCACTACTGCTGGAGCCACTGGGAGATACTCTTTGAGGCCGTGGACTACTGGGTCTCGATGATGAACCACCATCTCGGTCTGTGAACAAAGTGTAGAGGGACAAGAAATTATAATGTAGTTAAAGAACACACTATATTAAAAGTACTAAACTAAAAAAATAACACAGAAAAACAAAGTACAACTACACTCACCAGAGTTGTGTTGGCGAGTGGGCGAGGTGACGTTGCGGATGCAGGGGGTGAGCTGACCTTCTCTCTCGTGTGAGGAGTCTCTGGAGCGATCGCTGGAGCGGCGGCGGTCACGTGAACGGTCACTGCCTCCACTGGCACCATGCAGGCTCATCTTCCTCTGTTCGGCCTCCACTCGAGATGCACGCGCCTTACTGCTTCTTTACAACATAGTGACATTTGGTTGGTTTTTTTAAAATTAATTATTCTTTGTCAAAGCCACTGTTTTTTCTGCTCAGTAAACAGTGCAGAGACATGACTAAGGAGAACTACCATGACATGTTAGAGAGGCTGTCATACCGGATTGCCTGGTCTTATTAGAACAAGCAGGGATTTGTGAAATATGTAAAGTTCTCCATGTTTGATGAATGATTGACACACATAACTAATACTTAACATGACACAAACTAATGCAGAGTAGGCACATTCTTTTAATGATAAGGACCATATGCATTATTTGCATTTTATTGATTTTTGTTGCCAATACAATACTATTTTATATACGATTCTAATAGCGACTGTAAACAATAGGTTGGGCAAACATAAAGATACGAACGAATGATAAGCACATTTATGTCTATATTCTATCTTAGCTCACCTCAAATGCTTACAGAGCTTACGAGGTCGGCTTGTTGCTTTTCGATCCCAGTTGTCGGTGTCACTGGAGTTACTATCATATGATTGCAGACGCTCTGCCATCACCCGAACACCGGGGAGTCCACTCTGGATCTTTCACCGTTCATATCTAGTTAATAGCGAAATCAACAGGTCAAACCTCTACGGCTGTCTGGATAGATATTAAATATATTGCTATAGATTGTCAAATTTAACCCAAATATATTGGGTAACTTTAAGGTAAACGAAAATTAAAGGGGATTCTACAGTAAAGCTTTGTCCATGTGAAACAGAAAATGTCATCCTTGCTGCCTGTCAGTCTGCGGTTTGCCTAGCCAGTTAGCATCTTAGCACTAGCTAGAATTAGCATGGCCCTTTACAATATACGGTTAATGTGGCATAAAATGGACGGTTACATTAATTTTCAAACGTGTTTTGAGTGCATGACAAATGTGTATTTGGATAAAACTAGAAATATGAAGAAACGCATACCTTTGAAGTGTAAATACCACTTGCACGTCAACAGCTAACAGCCATGTATGTTCAAAACACTCTCCCTTTGACGTTCAACGCGTTGACGTAATTACGCACGTAACAGCCTGTTGTCTAAAAATGTACAGTTTTGACTGGCTCCTTTATATTGGGTGGTTTGAAGAAATGACGTGAAAAGTGACAATTAGAAGTGATCTAGTAAAAACAGCAATACTTATTTTTTTTTCTTCCATAAATGGAAATAAAATCATCTGTCTCGTGCAACAAGTTCTCGCGATAACCTAGGACAATCAGCACTCTACAAGATTACATTTTTGGAGACAAGGAGACTAAAAACTAAATTAGCCTGGTGTTTATTATGATTTTGTAGGACATTTAGGATACATTTAACAAAGACAATTATTGAGTCAAATAACGTGACAGCTTGTCCATTGAATATAAATACAAAAACGTGTTAAAAAAGTATTAAAATAATAAAACAATGTCTTACAAAAAAAAAAAAAAAAAAAAGAAATACATGAAAAAGAAACTTGTAAACTTAACTTAACTGAATGAGTCCCAAACAAATATTCTAGGTCCCAAAACTTGCCAGAAATGTTTGGAGTTTTTCTGGTTGTGCATGTTGAGGTTTGACAGTGGCCACTATTATGTCCTTCAGCTTTCTCTGAAGCCAGTCCTTTCTTTCTCCAACTTGTTTGTGTTCTTGGACGTTGTGCATGAACTGAACTTCACTGACAGTCCTCTTTCTGAAAGGCAAAGAAATTACATTTTACTCAATACAATACATATTATGGTGTAAATAAGCATCATGGTAAGTGGTCTGCGAAATATACATTGACTTAAAGTTTTACCTCAGCGGCTTGGCTTCTGTGTGTAAACTGGCCAAAAAGAGGATCAGAATCACAATTCCAAAGAGCCGTTGCGAAAACTAAAAACAAGTGGAAAAATATAATTTACAGAATCTGTAGGATTTTTTTTTACATTAAATTACATTCCTTAGCTGTATATTTTCAGTATTTTGTACATACCATAATGTTATCCTTCAATCCAATCGTTGTAAAAATTTAATCATTCAACATTGGCCCAACGGCAAAGAACTCAAACTTGTTGATCTGTGTTTTACATGAGGAAGGGTCACTGGTTTATATATGGCCTAGCCCTCCCCTGGTCATCAATGCCATTTTCATTCTTGATGTTGATGTCACTTTTCAAATACATCGATGGGAACTGGCATCTGCATGACACCCCTTTGAACTAACTCATCTTTCAACACCTCTGCTCAGCGCTCTGTGTGTCACATTGTTTTTGTTCATTTTCACTGGAGTAATATTACAATCACACAAAATTAACGTTGTGAAATATTACTCAATATTAGTCCGAATATTTCTAATTGGATGTTTCATGCACCAAGACCGCAGTGAAAACATATACTCTTTGAAAAGGCAATGACTGTCAGCTTTATTTATTGGCAACACAATTTATTTTATGGTTGGCTGTCTTGCATGCATCTAAAGGTCAAGATGAGGTACAGTACATCTGGACCAGGCCACACTGAATACACAAGTGTCCAATGCAAATTCAGCTACTCTCACCCTCCAGATTTTACAAAAGCAAAAAGATGTGTTTATTTACAATGTTCTTATTGTGTGAGATTTGCTAATATTTTTTAATTATCATTATTTTAAATGTTTTACGTTCTCCTTAAAATGCATTTGCACATTTTGTGTAATCTGTATTTTTTTTTTATTAAAAATGATAGATGTGTTGTCTAAAGTTGTATTTTTTTTTTAAATCATTTAGCTTGTATGAATAGATGATGTATAACCTTGTCACTGTGTCACAAGGTGCATTAGGTAACCCTGGGAGACACGTTCTAAATGTGGCAGAGGAATGGCTGTGCCATGACTAGCGGTAAATGCAGAAAGACCCATGTCTTGCTGTTGTTAAAAATTTTTAATTTTATGCAATACTATTTTTTATCTTCTGATGTTAGTTTCCCAACATTCATATTATAAAGATATGCTAAACTAATGGTTTTATAACCAAATGGATTATCAATAGCATCACTACACCACTATAGTACCATCAAGCTCCTAAACTGCACTTGGCACCACCTGAGGCTTCAGATGGTCTAAATAGATGTCCATGTGTAGTCCACTCAAAGTGTCTGTCATTACCTCATGCAGTCACAATCTGACTCATCTTTGTAATGGCATGCTGCTGGAGCGCAAGAGGACCTGTCAGGGCTGATGGGAAGAATTGAGTGCAAATCATTAACTGGGGTCACCCTCATGTCACAAAGAAGAAGAAAAAATCCTAACTCCTCTCACTTTGAACTATATATTATGTGTGTGTGTGCGTGTGTGTGTGTGCGTGTGTGTGTGCATGTGTGTGTTTGCATGTGTGCGTGCGTGTGTGCATGTGTGTTTGTCTTTTTATAGAAACTACTAGAGTTTTAAAAGCTCATTTATAGAGATTAGCATCTATTATTATTATTAATTATTATAATAAATAATTATTATTATCATATTAGCTGTAATGTCAATTTGAATAAATGTGTACAATATAACTAATAATAATATTAAACACATAATTTACACCTAACCTAATACATATAATGCCATGTTAAAGCTGTGTTTGGACTTCAATAGGTGTTCTAAAGGACACTTGCTTTATGTCTGCCATTCTTAATGTTGCTACTATGAGATAAACTCAAAAGCCATCAAAGATTTTACTGAAATCTAAAAATAGATTTACTTTTTCATGAAATGAGGTCACATCGTTTGTGTATCATGTAACCAAATAATATATATTTAGAATGACTTCATCATCCCACCTTCACTTGTAAAGCACTTGTAAGTGAAGTTGAATAGCGTGCGTGTGTGTGTGTGTGTGTGTTTATATGTATATATATATGTGTGTGTGTGTGTGTGTGCCAGATTTACTACAGTAACAGTATTCGTATTCATGGCGTTTTCCTTACATCACAAACAGTGCCATATGAACATTCAGTTAGTACTTATCATCTGGAACTGTTGTCTCCATATACAGTTTTAACATAGAATAGAAATATTTGAGCGAAACACTATTTATTAGATTTTATCCACTAGAGGGCACTGTAATGAAAGGATTCAGTCATCTCCATCTAACAAGCTGTTGGACACTGTCTGCTTTTTGCCTTGAGCCCATGCCCACTCCACACCTCCCAAAACATATAGTGACATTTTCTGTACTTACATAAAAAAATAAACCTTTTTTTCTAAGACATCTGTGACATTTATTCTGTGTTGTCTCATTACTGACCTCATGTGCCTCCTGATCTTTGCTCAATGTGAATTGAGTTTTGTGCTTTTGACTCTCCACTCCAGTTTTGTCAAATTCAAATAGAGTTTTGAACTTACCATAAGCTCAGAGTTTAGTTCTAACAAGTGCATGTCAATATCTATCTGTATTTAACGGTATTTAATTGTTTTCATTTTATTTTCCATTGATTTGCTGTGTAAGCCGTCTAGTGTCGATAGTGTGTGTACTTAAACTTCAAGACTATTTTGCAAAAATTTGATGTTTTTTTCCCACTAATTGCTAATGTCATGATTACTAGTTTATGTGAACTAAGATAACTGATTCACTGTGAATACGATTCCCTCATGCTGAGCTGCCTTGAATTCCAGGCAGGTATATACTCTCTAGGTCCCATGTGATTTGATTTGAATAAATCCCAAAGCCTCAAAACAATCCCAGTCATCTCTTTGATATATTTCCTCTACTCCAGTATCTTTCCTTTGCTTCCATAATTGCATTGGAAGCTCATTTTATTATCACCTTCTACTGCTTTTATACAATGTAACAGTGGTACAGGCTTTAGGATACTTCAGTCCTGTGCATTGAAACATAGGGGAATGCATGTGACAACTAAACAAACCAGTAATTTAGTGACAATGATGGAGCATAAACAATAAAAGACAATAATGTGTGAACAAGGCTCATTTAAACACACAATTCAGTAGTTACAAAACTCCACTTCATGTTTTTGGTAACACAGGCAGAATTAAAGAATGAATTCATGAATTAATTTCTAAACTAACTTTAGAACTTCAGCCATCTCAGAGTTTGCTGCTTTGGTTGCAGAGGAGGGAGGTATGAATCAGGAGTATAGATGAGATGCACAGATTGATAACCACACCACAGTCAGTGATGGATAGTGAGCAGCACTTACAGCGACTGCAGAGTACTCAGATATTCATTACAACGCAGGCCCTTCACAACAGTGAGCTTTTATATGGATTAATGTGGTGCTGATGGAAACATTGTTGTTTGCGAGACCAAATGGAAGCTCCTGTGACATTTTAAGGGATTATTTGATGATTAGAAGGTGTTTCTTTCTTTTTTTGTGCTGGTTTTATGTCATAATAAAGCTGGAAAATGTGCCATTGTTTTCCCACAGCATTTTGAAAACAGTCTGGTGACTCTCCCCTTCACGGAGACTTCCCTCCGGTACAAGAATCTCCGGGCAGACTGGTTGGTTGATCTGTATTGACGCTTGCTTCGTGGTTGCTTTTCCAAAACATTCAAGATGCCGCACAGGAGTAGCTGAAGTTTTTCATTCCACCGTAGTGTGTTCACAGGTCAGTTATCTGTTCTTTACTGAGCCATGTTGATTTAACTCTACCGTCCGTCTCCATTTGTTTATTTACGCACAATGTAGGCTGTTTAGACGCTTTACTGGTGTCTGCCACTTTTCTGATTATTCCACGCTGCTCGCTCCGCCCCAGAAATCAATTGATGCGAGTGAGTCAGCTTGTCAGGCTACGGATGAGCAGAGCGGGTCGTTTAAAACAGCAGTCTAGTGTCGGGTAGCGGTGTGACGGTGTGTAAATAGATTAATAGTGAAAGTTTTAATAAATTGTCATTGTTGTTCGCATGGCAGCCACGGGTAGACCTCTAGGCAAAGAAATAGAAGAAAACAGCTTGAGTTGTGTTTCTGAAGTGACAATGATCTAATCATTACCACAAAGGTATGGTGATTATTGTTTGTGATCTGCTGTGGGGTTACATGTAGCTAACATTGGCGAGAGTTGTTGTGTTTTACACTCACACTCACTCATGTTGGAGTTTAGTGAATCTGTAAGTAGTTTAGGCTGGGTTTGTCCAGCTATGCTTAAAATGTCCCATCAACTTATACTATATTATCTCAAAGGATTCTATACGATATTAACAGTCAATAAAACATACAAAAAAAGTCATACAGTCAAGTCAAGAAATAGTGTAAAGAAAAAAGCAGATGTATCACCCCTGGCTGAAGAGGTGCAAGGAGTGGTTCACCTACAATCTTTAATACAGACAAAGCAATGATTGAACTATTTCTATTTTTATGCCACTACTACTAGACTGCTAACAAGAGCAGCATTACAGGTGAAAATGTGCACTAATACTACACCATGTAATAATGGCCTATGTTTGTCTTGGGAAAAATAGGTCTGTTTTTTATGTAGGTGTTGAATGTATTTAGTTCTGACACAAAAGACACTTCGTACACACCACTGTTATCTGGTCTGTTCTTACCATCTTCAGGTCCTGAACCCATACAGCCCATCTGTAAACTGTACCTGGGTATGTTCTGAGGATGTACACACCCTCATCATGTCATTATAAATAAGTACAAAGTAAACGGTCCATGGGTGAAAGTATGTATGCTAACGATTGTGGTCTCCTACCTGTCATCTGTGGTCTCACACCTGTCATCTGTGGTCTCCCTGTCCTTTTATTGCCTTATCGTGTAGTTTTGCTCTGTACAGGCCCACACATTCCCCCTCACCCTCTACACAATTGTGCATCCCCATCGATATCCTATTTTTGTTTCTAAACCTGCAAAACTGACAGTTAGTGGCATAGCAAAGCTAGAGCTCAGTGCTTCTCTGCGGTGACTTCCCAGAATACATTGCAAATTTGTCTTTATAAATACATTAAAGGCAGTAAGATGCACAGTGGTGTATTGGTCGAATAAATACTGGTAAGTTTGGTCATTCAGTCTTGCTTTTCACTTTGATTGTTAGCTTGTTAAATTATACAGTTCCGCAAAAAATGGTGATAGCTCATGACACCATCTAGTGGAAATATACTGCAACCTTTCTCTTGGATGGTGTAATCGAATTTTTTTTGTAATGAAAAATATTAGCATTTATTTCAAGTTAATTTGACAAATAACATTTTTCAGATTTTCAGACGTTTTTAGATTGGCATATTGTTCTGCACTCATAATGAGTTAACAGAGATAGTGTCATCATGTGTAGTGTGAGATTTGATGGGATAGTGACACTAATGCTGACCTTGAATTTCTGCCCTTCATTAGACTGGAAAAAATCAACAGAAATGCATTGTGTGGTGCGCTAACAAGAAGTGATCCCGCACCTGCCCAGTTGAGCAGGTGACTCACATGGGCACTGAGGCTGAAATAAATTGCAGAGCTGTCAACTAGAATAAACTATCAAGCTTACAGGCAAAAACTGTCTCCACCAGAGAGTACAGGAGCTGCGACTTGCATGAAGATCGGTCACTATGGTAACAAATGTATGCTGCATTGCAAGTTTTGTCATACAGTATGTAAACCAGGTGAGACTCAGTGACATTTCTGGCCTTTTTATAGGTTGGGTCATTTTCAGCAATACTATTTTCTGCCAACACTGGAAGATGACTGCATTTGGAGAGCATTAAGGCCATTGTGCAATAGAAACAATAGTTATGGAATTGGGTATCTTCAAGTTCAAGGGTAAATGCTCTATCTATTGCGCTACAAATCTCTTAAATACCATATCTTTTTGTTTTTTTGAGATACTGATTACATTTTTTTGTCAATAAAACAAGAACTAGACAAGACCTATATGTGTTTTATTGAAAGCCACAGTTAACTCTTTGATGAATTAAGGGAAATGTTTGATTCTTGCTAACAATAATAAATACAACAACGACTAACACTAGCAACAACTTATCTTCATTTAATCTTTAGGAAAGTTTAAGTGTTAATCGTCAGTGGTATGAATATGTACAAGCTTGAGATTCTATCCAAAGATTACTGATGGCTAGGGGGAGAAGTACAGCCAAAATAAAGCACAAAAAAACCCACAAAGAAATAGAAGAACAGATCTTTCTTTGGGGAATTGCCAATTGTTCATTTTGTAGTGAATGTTCTGGATGTACTTCAACAGTGGAAAGACATTACTATTGTACCACAAATGTGTAAACTTACAGCAGTGAAACTCTATCGTCACTGAGCACAACAATAAGAACCTGCTTCACTGAAAACAAATTATTTTTTGTCACGCACTTGAATATTTCAGTCCCTTGTTTCTCGACCTGCAGGAACTGAGACTGTGCAATTTGTAGCAGCTCATCTTACTCTTGTTTGGTTTTGGAGAGAATAAGGCACTATATAATGCATTTAAAAGTTCATGACATTTCACCAAGTGCACACCCCTATCATGAATCCCTTTGTTCCACTGAACAACTTATCACTGAAGTCCACAGAGAATACAGGCTTTTAAAATAAGGTATAAGAACAACGTTTGCTTAATGAACTGATTAAATGTAAATTGAGCAAATTAGCTGTAGGCTATAATAAAGCCCTCGGGAAATGCTAATTAAACAAACAGTCAAGTGCTTCAGCATTTTCTTGACTATGAGACTTACAAAAAACAAACAAAAAACAAACAAAAAACAAACAAAAAACAAACAAACAACAAAAAAAAAAAAACGCACTCAAATTACCATCTTGGATCTCTTGGATTGGTTCAAATCAATGGTGTTGCAGTATTAGGGTTTTGGTTTCCCATCAACAACAAGCCTTTCAGCAACACTTGGTAACAACACATTTTTAAAATCCATTTAGCAAGGTCAGTCTAACTGTTACAGCTAATATGTTTTTAATCCTTCTTCTTCTTCTTCTTCTTCTTCTTCTTCTTCTTTGTCTTCTTCTTCTTCTTCTTCTTCTTCTTCTTCTTCTTCTTCTTCTTCTTTGTCTTCTTCTTCTTCTTCTTCTTCTTCTTCTTC
>JAVQKC010050783.1:0-14819 GCA_036025475.1 Philypnodon macrostomus | reverse complement strand
GCATTTTTAAAACAGATATTTTGATTGACCTGAAATAATAATAAAAAATAAAATTTGATTAATACACAGAATTACATAATTCAATCTTTTCACTGCATTTGAATTGGGTTCACTATTTTCTTTATTATTGGTGTTTAATGAACTATAAAAAATAATTGTGCAATTATAATAATGATAGACTTTTTGAACCAACCTACTGAAAAACACTTACTGGGCCTTTTTTTTCTTCTTTTGCCCACAGAACTGACGCTCACTGTATATTTGCCCTTTTTTTAACTCTTCTATTGTATTGTATTCCTGCTGTGGTCAACATGCAATGACTGGGAAGCATTTATAAGGATTATATGGGCTGTAAAAGAAACCAGGCTGGTGCAGAGCTGTTTGGTAAAGTGGATAGCCTGATATGAAGATAGCAGGATGAGTCCCATAGACCTGTATACAGTATACTCATGATAGATTAGTGCTGAGAGCTGCTCCATATGTGACTGTTAGTGTGAGCATATGGTGCATTTAACTCACTACAGACAATACCTCAAAGTGATCACATTCACTTATCACTTTGTTTCGAAATGTTTTGTCTATTTCAAGTTTGCTTCAGTTGACAGTTTTGTATTTTGTGAGGCGCCTCTGTAACTGATAGCCTCCATACAAGAGAGATTCAGTTGTTTACGAGCCATGATATGTACAGTATATAAAGAACAAGTCTAGTGCACATTCTGTTGCCCGGGGCCTTGTGATGTGCTTCCTCTGCAGTTGATTCCCGCATTGCTTAAGCTAATAGAGTCAGATAATGAATTTACTCCCAGTCACCAAAGCAGTTTTTAATAAAGGGGAAATGCGTGCTGTCTGTTTGTTATTGCCAGCCGTGTCCTCATCGCCGCGGAGACCCACAATTACACCCTAATGGTATTACTACAGCCCACTAACTCATATTGGCATTAAGGCAGCTCATAAACTTAAACTTATTTATTTCAGAAATAAATACACGCATTTAGATACATGCATACTAATTCTATAACAGAGGTGGGTACAGTGGCCACAGAGTAAGACAAAATAATATTACTTAAGTATAGTATTGTATAGTAACATCAGGAATTTCTGTTTAGTTTTGATATAACCAGACACAAGATACAAAATAATGCAGTAATAAGTTACATTTTAACAGAAATTGTACTTTAGTAGAAGTATAGCCCTTTAAAATGTTTGTCATATGGAATGCTCCAAAATGGAGGCGACTGGAGGCAAAAGTGAGTTAACTAAGGATTGAATAATTCTGAGCATACAATGAACAAACTATTGTGGTTATCAACATTTCTGTAAGTACTTGATCAGTAAAACCTAAAAATGAATGCTAAGTGAATGCTAATTGGTCAATTAAATAAAAATACATTGGCTCTGACATTACTTACATGTAGCTTGTCATTTGTCAAAACCATCTTTCGTGGCTAATGCTAATTTCTCAATTGAAAATGTATTATGGTCTTGCCTCCAGTTGCCTCCATACCAACTTTCTGTTTACAAACTTTGAAAGGGTCTATTGTTACTTCAAGTGAATATTACTCAGGTAGAAGAATCACAAAAATGCATTGAAACTACTATTTAGTACAATTTGTTCAGAAAGTCAATTTTATGTGTACCTTTTCTCTGTGTATATGTATAAGCCCTTAACCCATTGTCATTTTCGACTGTTACAACATTTTCTATAAGAGCCCGAAACATGAAGCAGATTTCTTTTAGTCAATTGAATTAGCTTTAAATTAAACCCTTAACCCCACAGCTATATATTAACTGAGTGTATAAATGGATTACAGTGTGTTAAGGCACCCACGCTGTGTTGGACGTGGATGGAAAAGGAGACATTTTACTGTGTAAATAAATGATTTAATGCATTGAAACCTTCCCCTTAATTCACCCAAAGAAACACCACAGAATAGCTCAGGTTTGTACGGGGGAAATGAGATGATTTCATTTTCCATGCCTGTAGTAAAAACAGTATGTTGTATTTGTTGGAGTTAATAAATGTCATGGCTAAAACTTCAGCTTTATGCCCATTACCAGCGAACACACCCAGAGCAAGGCCACTGCACCATGGCTTTGAATATACTGTGTCTACTGTACTCTATACAGCTGCACGGCATCCACATCACCGTAAAACCCACTCGCATGCTCATACATTCGTTTTCAGTAACAATATAAACATTTTTAGTTGAGTATTAGTTATGGATTAATAAACAGTTAATTAAAACTTTATTTCTGCCAAATAGTGGTGAGCTGTTCAAAAATTATATCAAATTTACCCTGCTTGTAATGACCGGATGCCTGTACACACTGTACAGAGTTCTGCATTTGTTATGGGCTATAAGTAGTTGGTGGTAACACATTTTTGAATGAATAGTACACAGGAGTAGTTTTATTTTGGCATATTATTTACTTATACTTTTCGTGATATTATTTTGAAGAAGCAATACTTTGTTCTGTAGTATGCTGCAAAATTTTTACTTTTCTCCTATATTGTTATATTGTTTTTAAATAATACAAATTGCGCTACTCTACCTACCTCTAAGGGTTAATATGATTTCTTAGCTTGATCTACATCACGTCGTTCAATTGTGTGCGTTGTTGCCACGTACAGTATTTGTATCCATTCTCAGATCACTCCACCAAGACGGAAACACTCTTGTAGCTAATGTCATAAATATAGTTAGCAATAAATCACTATTAATTTACAGAAGATCCCCTTAACAGCTTTCACCAGTGCATCACGCTGATCTCCGAGGTCTCCGTTCTGTGCTAATGCAACACTAATGCAGCGAACAGGGGCCTTGTTTTTATTAGCTAGAGTCCCACTGTTTGGATAATCTCTCGATTTACCAAAGCTTGCGCTGACAGGCCTCATCTCCGAGCGCCGAGCCCCTACAGGTGTCCAAACACAAGCTAATGGAGCTAGCGCCATCTCCTCTCACACAGACACATACATTAATTTTGTCATGATTTCTGGTTGGGCTGCACCATATCTGAGAAAGAAATATGACAATAATGATATGATTGGCAATATATGTGGTTATCTTTTTTAAATCAGAACTAAAACGAGACTCTACAGGCAACCAGGGCTAAATCAGAACTAAACAAGGACTAAAAAAAAAAGATACCCTCACACACAAAACCTCTAGGACTAACCCGAAGACCAAATCAAGACTTTTTGTGGGGGTCACAACTCTTTTTGTACAAATGTTTCAGATGAAGATACAATATGATAGTTTCTTGCTATACAGAAATGTCCTTTCCACATTATGTAACACACTTTTTATCATTAAGATGAATATCCAATATACTGATCAGCTCTGATTTTCACTGCTATTCGTTTGTCACACCTTTATAATTTCAGTTCCTCTTTGCTGAACCATCTTGTGCTCATATGTTAAAACATCTCTCCAAACCAAAATGATGTGCTAAATAGGCCACTTGGATGTTTGAGGCAAGTGGCTCTTCCACACAGGCTGTCTAGTAATCAACGTATGTCAAACACAATAGGCATCAACCATGTTCAGTGGATGAATACCATGTGACTGTTGGCCCCGGCCAAACCAGACAACTGCATCACTACTGTGTTCACATTGATGATAAAACAGGAAATGTACAATTAAAAAAAAGAAAAACGCAGATGACATAAAGTGGTTTTGTGTGCACATGTCAGTGGGAGATAAATTGCATTTGTTATCTAAAAATGGAGTACTACAAGATATCTTTGTCTTTATTATACTATAGATACATGTCTTTTTTGCCTTTTGTAGCATGTAAAATGTAACAACTTTTTACAAAATTGCAAAATGTGGCAGTTTATTACAAAATGCAGTTTTATTACACAGTTAAGTGACATTTGTATTACATTTTGGCGGATTATTACAAAATGTGTAATTATTACATAATGTGGCTACAAAAGCAGGTTCTTGTAGCTTGTCTGTATACTTGTTGAGTGCGGAGCAGCCTGTGTCAGCCCTTTGGAATGGTTGATGAGTTCACACAGCACCGGGTGATGATAGGGTAAGTCTTAATGTAGACACCCATAAACAGAGCGGGCCGTGGATAATCCTGAGAGGCTCCTTTGTGTATCTCACACTGCACAAACTGTTGTGATGGATCTCCTGACCCCTGACTCTGTGATGACGGATGGAGCCGGAGGGGAAGTGTATCACCCGGCCATCCTGTTTAGGAGACCTAATGCACTCATTAATGCATCAAGGATGGATTGAGTTTTAGGGACCAACCAAGGTGAGCTGCAGATGACCACAAATGTAATGTCCATTAAACCTTTAGACATACAGTACATGTGGGAATTGTAAATATGTCTTTTAAAACAATTCAGCCATAACAATGTATTTAAAGCAATTCAAATTGTGAAAAAATAAATCCTAGAAGAAGTGAATTAAGTGTCAGTTCTGCAGTTAATTAGCCTTTGCCCAGCTTGTATGTGCCAAAGGCCCATAGAGGCTGGCATAAGTTTCAGTCACTCACAAACCCCAAGTGAAAGATGAATTAACCTTTTGGAAAATATTGTGAAAATTGTAAAAAAAAAATCCCTAAAAGAACTTGTGACCCTAAAATAAATGAACATGCGGGTGAATGGTTGTCTGTCAATGTATGTTGGTATGTGCCAGTTATGCAGTTAGCTAGCCTTTGTCCAGGGTGTAACCTCTTAAGGCCCATAGTTGCTTACGGGAACAAGTGAAAGATAGATAACCCCAGAGAAGCGCTATGGCCAACAAAACAATAGGTATAGTATTATCATGGGATTTGAACCAATTACTTAGCCAGTATACAGACATACATTAAAAAAGAGTCATACATAAGCTTACACAGGTCATGTCTCCTAGTGCACAGAGCTCGTTTATTCTGAGCAAAGTGCGTCTATGAACCTGACAGTGGAAAATGTGAGCTGCTCCCTGTGAGCAGCCTTCGTTTCGGTCTTGGCGTTTTGATTTGTTTGACAGGGGAGAAAATTATAACAGCGGGGGAAAGAAATATGAAAATATGACTGGTAATACTTTGAAAAACATGGCTATTTTCCTTGCTGTCTGTGCAGAATCTACATAGGGGCGTATACTGTTCTAGTGCAACCATACAGCGGTGAATCATCTCGGCTGATGACATGAGGCACTAATGGTTTGTCTATATATTGCAGGTTTATTTCCATATCTCGGGGCGACTTTGCGGGCCGGCTCCATTCTTCTGAACTGATTTGATCATTTTCATGTCATTTATGTATTTATTTATCCAGTGTACTTTATTTCTTTGATTTGCTGAGCCTGGGGATATTTTGTTTTAATGAACGCCTTATACATCCCCTTTGTTAGATTGGAGTAAACTAAAGCTCTCGGGGTAAACCATCGCACCAAAGATGATGGTTCACTTGAGGAGAGCAAAAACAGTCTGTGATTATTCATAAATTTGGCATATTTACATGACCGAATGAGACCCCTTCTAACATCTTTATATAGTTATACTATTACAATTATGTATCACCAGTCAGGGACTTAAATGTAAATGCAAGAAATCATTCTTAAAGTTTTAATACAGAGTTTGGTGTAGAGTTATGTGATACAAATAATCTATACTGAATTTATTAAACTTAGATTGTTGATGTGCAGAAATGACCAACATTGCCACATTACAGTGATAAGAGAATAATAAACTTTTATTGTCATTGCAACAAGTGCATGAATCTATAAATGAATAAAGTAGTGATTGGTCAGTCTTCATGGTAGTTATGGCTGTTTTTAAGTCTATTAGTCTGTCTTTTGAGGCTCCTGTATAATTTTTTTTTGAGGCTCGGAGGGTAGCTACTTGATTGCTCTGTGCTTATTTGACCTAAGGCTACCTTTACACCAGACATACGTCAATGTTTACAATGTCCACTATATTTAGTGACGTTATATTTGTGCAGTGGTTGGATGTGTGACCACACGGTAAGAAAATTCCTTTACATTGAAATTCTTTTAGGTTTACATGGCTGATTTTAGAGTATGTAAACACTTATGTGGCATTGGTGAGGGCAATATATTATAGTATTTATTAACTTTAGCTTAAGTCCAACAAAGCCAAATTCATGATAAGACAGACAGTGTTCCATTTATACAAAAATATATAATTTATTTATAATTGTTTCATATGTGGACAGTTCATTTTCTGTTGTTTCATCACAGTCACAAGATGGTTCCAAACAGGAGCCAAAACATAATGCCCAGAAAGACGAGGGTCAAGGCAAGGGTCAAGGCAAGGGTCAAGACAAGGGTCAAGACAAGGGTTAAGACAAGGGTCAAGACAAGGCAGCAGATGACACAGCCCGGCTTTAGAAAGGTTTTATAAAGGGCACAAATAAAAGAAAATGGTTTGCATTAACATTGCCAATACCTTCAAGCCAAATGATGGAGGATAGGACTATCAGGTCGGTAGGCACGTACACACCGAGGGGCAACGAGAACTGCGAGAGATCACTGTATCAGCATTTGTTTGGACAACAACTAGTGCTAATTTCTAAACAAGGGCAGCTCTTACCTCCGAGATGAACTTTTACGTCCGAGACGAGCTCTTACCTCTGAGATGAGCTCTTTCCTCCGAGATGAGCTCTTACCTCAGAGATGAGCTCTTACCTCCGAGATGAGCTTTTACCTCCAAGATGAGCTTTTACGTCCGAGATGAGCTCTTACCTCCGAGATGAGCTCTTACCTCCGAGACGAGCTCTTACCTCCGAGATGAGCTCTTAACTCCGAGATGAGCTCTCGCCTCAGAGATGAGCTCTTACCTCCGAGATTTGCTCTTACCTCAGAGATGAGCTCTTACCTCCGAGATTTGCTCTTACCTCTGAGATGAGCTCTTACCTCCGAGATTTGCTCTTACCTCTGAGATGAGCTCTTACCTCCGAGATGAGCATCGGAGGCACCAACGCCAGTGCACTCATCACACCAAACAACGCTATATTAACATTTATTTTATTCAATATAAAACTGGACTACAGAGCTAACACTTACCATAACGCAACGCTCGACCCGGTAGGTGAATACCGGGGAGGTGGAAGTCGGTGGGGTCAGAGGGAGAGGGGGCATATGAAGCACACTTATATAGATGCCCTGGCACTCAGGCCACACTTATATTTACTTACTTAGCTTCCCTCAAAAAACATACTTTAACTTTAACGACATTGCCTTTTTTGTCATACAACATCCTAACTGTTTAAAAGTTATAAACGGTAACAGCTCCCCAGATATTGTGTCAGTGTGAAGCCAGTGGAGCTCTGGTTTGGCTGTGTTTGTGTTTGAATCCAGACCAATCACTCATCAGCCTCTGTGTGTGCACTAGGGCTACTGTGCATATAACAACTCCTGTCCCCAGAGAGTGTCAGGATACAGTGAGCTTCAAAGCACCACACAGCACTGTCTAATTGGCTCCCAGCAATAACAGGCATTTTGAGACAGGGCAGCCAAGTGCTGAGTCAAAGTCTCACTGTCAAAGTCTCAAGCCTCCGTTCACACAAAAACGGCCTAATATTTTTACTTTAATGGAAATGTGGGCATGAATAATAAATAAACCGTGTCAAGGAAAGGCAACCCAGGCCAAAAAAAGTTTTATTCTCTACAATATGTTCCACACACGTTCTCTGTGGACATGGTCGTTATTGGATGAGGCAGAGCAGGCTAATATATCAGACAACCTCCAGGGCCAGCGAGTCGCACATATTAAATGACCATTCACTATTTGGGTTTCGAAAGTTGAGTGTTTGCTATCGCTGCAATGCCAGAAATGCACCTAAATCACACAGAGGCAAAAAACAGATGCAGAAAACAGTGATAGTATTGTGTGAGCGAGTGAGAAACTGCAAAAAGTCAGCGATCTTCAGGGGATGTGGTATTTTTCATTTTCAATTGGCTCTTCTGTCAGGGGCATTAGTGCACAAATTACAGATTGTGTTTGCGTTGTTTTTTACTGTACAATATATCCAAGCAGAAGTCAATAAGTAAGTAGACCTTATTGAAATTAAATTTTAGATAAGACATTGTTTTGGTTAGGGGATAGTAATAAGGAACAAAAGATCTACACATATAAATCACTGTCTAGATTCAGGATTTCTGATGATTCTTCACCATTACAAATATACAAATTGAATTTGTTAACAAAAAGCCAATTTGTTACATTTTTTAATTTACAATTTCATTAAAGGTCAGTTGTGGGACATTAAACAACTGATAAGCTTCTAGTGTAGATTCTGGATTTTTATCAATGTTAAAGTTGCTTGCTGGTTTGATCAACTTTGAATTGCATAGCTAATGGAATAAAACAAAAATGATGCAGTCATCTACATTTACATTACAAGATTTAAAGATAGACAAGAAAGGACACAGATGATAAAAGAAAGAGAACAGGACGAGTGTTAACGCTGAGGAGTTTTAGGGGAATCGATGCAGCAGCTCTTCTGGGATCAGACTAACTGTGGCGTGGCGGGAGCTCAAGTGTCCAGTCGATGGCTGATGCATTAGACTGCTGATACGCTCCGCTTTGGGTTCAAACACACATTTTCTTAATACAACATGAGCCCATTTCCCCCCTTCATTAATCATGTAACCTGATTAGGGCTGGAGGTCTGGCCCGCTCCGAACCCTGCTTCATTTGCTGCCTTTCATTTTGTCAAGCTTCTCATCACATCCACACATGTGCATACAGATGTGGACCCAGGCAGCTTTTACATATGCTTAATATAGGAGATCAGGATACACTGGGCTGCTTATGAACATAGTTTCCAATATGGTTTGAGTGTTGTTTGAGTTCAGGACCTCGCCATATTGGCCAGAATTAAAAACACAATATTTTCTTTTTTTTAGTATCATTGCCATTTTTTGTTTAATATCCAAAACTTTTTAGGAATGAAATTGTGACTACAGTCCAGTCTGTTTTGCACACATCTACTCTATGTAGTTATGTTGGTCATTTAATAATATATCAATAAAAATCTAGGTTATTATTATATTTCCTATGTACTAACAGATGACATTGCTGCATCATCCCTATCTTGGTCATCTGTGTCCCTATGAGTCAGATATATTAGTAAGGGTGAAATTGATCCTTATATTTCTATGGAGGGATGTGTGTTGAGGACGTTCAGCTCCAGAGCGGTACATGCCTGAGACACTGTTACAGATACCCCCGTAGCGGCCGTCACTCAGCACATATGTACACACACGCACATGCGCACACACACACCAGTGACACACACCACTGTGTCCTCACTATGTCTTTGAAAACATAAAAAATTAGAAACATTACCTAAACTTTTCTTCTGAACTCATCAAATAAATCCAATCAATCTGCTTCAGTTTTGAGAAACGTTATGAGACCTCCCAAATTAACTGTGCTGAGTTGTGTATAAACAAGCAATGAAAAGTTGCTTAACCAAATTATTACTATGTAAATGAACTCTTTGTTCTTGTGGATGATCACTGTTACTGTTTATTACTGTTACTGTCACTGTTTATTACTGTCACTGTTTATTACTGTTACTGTCACTGTTTATTACTGTCACTGTTTATTACCTTTACTGCCACTGTTTCAGCTGATACTTATTTTTGACATTTTGAAGGGACTGAAGGGCTTATTTACAAACTTTCAAGTTGGCGAAACAAGAGTTTCGGTGATATTATGTCCGCAGATCCTACATGTGAACGTGATAACTCAAAAACAAATTGCCAGATCAGCTTCAAATTTTACACACATGTACATATCATAAAGAACTGGATTGATTTTGGTATTTCTACAATGAATATTAATTAATTAGTTAATTAATTATCATTAACTAAACTAAACAACAAAGTGATTGCTAACACCTTTGGGAATCTCTGTTTGAGGCTATTTACACACCTCACAATTACAGTGATTGTCTGATTCAACTATGAGTGCATCTTCAACACGTTTTAGTTAGTGAGTTTTAGTTGTTTGCAAGCGTTCCTACCACTGATTCATCCTAGACCGACTGATACTGAACAACACCCATCTCTCCTCACAACATACTCACATGCACAGCGCTGAGACATATACAATTTGTATGAGAGCCGAGACAGAGCAGGCCCCTGTTCGATGACACCGGGGCCTTACTGACAGATTAACAATGCAAGAACAGATTACAGCAGACACTTTTCCTAGAAATCATAGGGACAACTCACGAGTCTGTGGCTCCAAAACTTACATCTACAAATCCTAATGACAAAACAAGGTCAGGCTGTGAGCGGCTGCTCTGTAAGCCCTCATGATCCCTGCAGATCAATGAAGTGTTAAGTGGGCCTTTGAAAATAATAAAGTGTTAACCTAGGGTCTGTCAAGCATTAAGTCCATGGGCTGCCCAGTAGCACTTAAACTCAAGAGCTGCCATCTTGTTAACATGGATTTTACTCATCACTAGAGCTAATGGTCTCACTCAGACTTAGTCATCCACACACACTGTCAATTGCAACAAACTTTATGAAGCAATATCGTACCAATAGCGTGTTAGTATGCGTAAATTGTGGCATTTATGAATAAGATTAGATTTAATGTAATCTGCATAATGTGAGTATTTACACCCAGGGCGCAGACCAAATACGGTTTATTGCATTTTCCTAAATTGAACCACCTCTGTCTCCCACCCACACCCTAGCAACACACACGTTCATACATTCACACACAACCTAAGTTTGAGGGCGAGCTAGCGAATTCCTAAGGGCTATCGGGTTTCGAGTTGCCTTGGCGACGGAGCACAGAGGCAGATCCATTAATCATTGAGAGCCGTTCACTCCAGAGTGGAGGTCAGACTGATTGCTGTGGATTGGATATCATCCCCAAACACACACAGACACACATTTGCACCTATAGCTGCATTGTGAGGACCCTCCATGAACTTAACCCTAGCCTTAAACATCAACTTAATATCCTTCTTAATTAACAAAACTTTTTTGCTTGCTGTAGTTTTATTCTCAAAGAATAGATCATTTACCCCTTAACTAAAAGACCCAGGTTGTTATATCGTTACCATTATGAGAAAGGGCCAAATTGCAAAGTCATATCATTTTGTTGTTTATGAACTAATAATGGGTGTTTCAGGTTGCCTCTTGACCTCAAAATGCAACATGACTTTTAGTTTTTTTCCCCTAAGTTAAAGACATAAATGCAGACGCTTGTTGATACTCTGAAAAAACTAAAATCGCTCCTTGCAGCGTTGTGGGCCTGCTGGTGTCATGTGACGTAGCTACGCGGAGCCGAGTGGATTAAGAGATTGGAGCTGTGCATTTATTTTTCAGGGACTTGGTTGAAACACTAGACCTGCACAGGTGTCTAGGAAAACTGAGAGAGAGAAAGGGAGAAACAAGGGACCAGAGGCAGATAGACAGACATACAGACAGAGAGAGAGAGGGAAAGGACACATTCAATATACAGTATATTTTGTGTATAGTATTTGTATTCACTGGCAATATGTTGGTTATAGTGTAATGTGAGGCTAACAGATAAAATGTGGTGTTTCTGACCGCTTCCTTAATGATTGGTGAAACGCATGAGCTCATAAAACACCCAGTCACTTCATGTAGATACCATACTGTGATTCTAGGTCCATCCCACTGTAGCTCAGTTGATCCAGGTCAGAGATTTATGATGTATCAGGAAACATAATGTAGACGGCCACAAATCAGCGTGACTATGAAATACGCAGTCACATGAACATTGACACACGCTATTGGAGCCCACATGTGTGACACATACAAAAAGACACACAGCTCGGTCTCCTGTGGACATGCATGCTCACTTACACACTTACATGCAGACAGACACATGAAATATCGCTGCAGCCACTGCACCACTGAACTGGCTCCCAAAGGTGCCCACTAAATTTACTGGTTCCTCCAGCCACTTCAAAAGCCCTTCATAACTTAGAGGCCAGACGATTTTATTGTTTCATGGAAGAAAGGACACTGAAAAAAGAAGTGAAAGAAAGTGAAGGACTGAATGATAGATTTAGATGGAAACATTTAAAACCTCCTTTGTCTCAGACAATTAAAATTCCTCGCTTGTAAGGCACGTGCACATACACTTACACATGTACAGTTCAGAAGTGCTAAAACAACATTGGTAAATCTAGTCTTTGTCAGCAAGACAGCAAAACATAACAACTGAGAAAAAATGCTATCTATGGTGGCTTGGAATTACATATAATAATGACACTGCTGTTAAAGCTTTCAAAACACTGAGTTTATTTTTGTCATATTATACTATACTTCAGTGAGAGCACTTCTAATCGTTTGGAGAAAGATTTGGAGAAAGGTTGCAGCTTTTAAGAATAATCAATGGGATAGAAGCTCAGGTTCTAAAGCAAGTAAGAAGTGAATACTAATTTGTTATCTTGGTGCTTCTTTTGAGCCACTTTTCATAAGGTCTGTCCTGTGTTTTCTTCTTGTCTTGTTTGGTCCTTGAACCAGAACGTTATCAGTAATCTAA
The DNA here is from genome assembly GCA_036025475.1 of Philypnodon macrostomus. NCBI lineage: Eukaryota > Metazoa > Chordata > Actinopteri > Gobiiformes > Eleotridae > Philypnodon > Philypnodon macrostomus. Next base: position 2,315 of record JAVQKC010050783.1, on the reverse strand, counting down.
TACTTTGCCAAAGCAGTACTCCAGGTAAACCCTAACACTGAGTGATACGTTAGATGCCACTTTGTATTTTGCAAACTGAGCTTGCTGGCAGGTGGTCCTCCAAATGTTATCTTACTGACCTCCGTCCCCAAACACACACACTCACAAGCCTGTTGAATAAGGGAGCGATCAGGATCCTTATGTGATAAGGCAGCCTCTGACAAGGATTTACTGAATCAGACCTGAAGAAGAGCTACTGCATTGATTTATGAGTTCCAGTTTTAATATAATATAGTTGTCTTTTAGTTCATCCTAAAGAGGTAGTATTATAGCCACTGGTCTCAAGTCACGAGTCCATTGACAATGGTCACTGGCCAATGGTCATTAGTCATTAGTCAACAGTCCCTGGTCACTGTGATGTGTGTAAGTTGTTGTGTGTTATCACTAACACTTACACACATAAGTAGCACCATCTGCTCTTAGCTGTGGTCAAGGCATGCCTCCCATCATGCAGTTGGTGGTCCTTATAGATTGTCTATCCTTGTTTGCATATAGTGTTATAGCTCTTGTTGTGTGTATGTACGCTTCAGCCCACCAAGTCAGAAAAGCCCAGATGGGGAGAAGGATCATATTCTTGATTAAAAATGATGCTGGATTCTTTTCAGTATGTCTCTACTCACGCACCCATATGTTGTACCTGCTCAAATGCTCGCTCCTAGGTAAAGCGTGGCTCTCATTTCCTGAACATGTTGATATATTCCAGATATCCATGTCTGCTGGGATAGAAACAGCAGCAGTGGAAGGTGCCCACTTATTCTATGCAATTAACCTTTAATTAAGCAGGCAGAGGCAGAGGTGAGGCAGTAAGGAGCCACGGAGGAACAATATGCTGTCTGTTCATGTCTAGAGTATTATCGGCCTGAAGTCTCCACTGCAGCCAAAGGTAGACTGTTGATAGATGTGTCTGGCTTGGACTGTTTCACTGCCTTTCAGAATCAAACAATATTTCCTTTTTAAGTGCTACTCAGAGGCATCATTGACGTGGAGTGGCTGCTTGAACACTCTGTCCATACATCCAAGACTTTGGCTTCTGATACGAGCAGATTTCTGGTCTGTTTGTGTGCTTTACGTCCCAATAGGATCAATTTAAATATTTTCGGTGGCCTGTGATTATCCCACCACCAAGGTTGAGTTGAAAAAAAAACTATCTACAAGACATTCAGAGACCTAACCTTGGAGCGTGGTCGACCTTTTCCATGCACATATCCTCAGCCACCCTCGGGCCAAAGGGTCCACTTTGTACATGATGTTATTTTATTAGTTTTGAAGCTAAGGCAGGGAATATGGCCCCTTTAGAACATGTGTAAGTCTCCCAATAAAACATAAAAGACGCAACAGGCTTATTTCCACCTAAAAGGCTGTAACATAAAGAAGTTACAACATTGTCATAACATTTAGACATTTTATACAGAAATAGTCTGTCATTCTAAGATTAACATCCCTTGTACACAGACATAGCTAGGATACTGAGAAATAGGGTTCATGGTATCTCTGTCACAATATCCAACAATAGACATTCTTGTTCCCAAATATAAAAACAAGCATACTATTTCACCTTTAAATGAAATGTGGTGTTTAGCTAGCATAGTGCTAACTCCCCATGCTGCTAAGCTGTTTTGTGTTTTGTGGTGTCTAGCTAGCAGCCTAACTAGCCATGCTATCCATGCTAATAAGCTCTTTAGTGGCATAAATGTAAAAATATTAGTTTTATGCTGTTCTTAATTGGTTGGTTTTACATTTCCAATTTTACAACTTTACCAAAGGTTGTTTTTGGTGAAAATTCATACTGTCTTCTTAAGTTTAACTGTTTTCAAGGTTCTTTTTTTGAGACAGAGAGCTTTTGTTTACCTGCTTACATGTTTCGACTACTTCCTGTAGTCTTCGTCGGAAGCGTCACGTGATGTTACTGTGACGTGTCTTGTAGGCTGTTTAAGTAGTTTTATCCGACCGCAGAGAGCATTTTCGCCCCCTACTGTCGGATGCCTTTTCCAGGACGGCGTCCCAGGTGTGGGACAGGATGTAAGCTCCTTCATCCCGGTTCATGGTCCTTGGTGCGCGCTTTCTAATCTCGATGGCCTCTCTGATCAGAGAGGGCGTAACTGCTCTCGGCGGTCGGATAAAACTATTTAAACAGCCTACAAGACACGTCACAGTAACATCACGTGACGCTTACGACGAAGACTACAGGAAGTAGTCGAAACATGTAAAGCAGGTAAACAAAAGCTATCTTTCTCAAAAAAAGAACCTTGAAAACAGTTAAACTTAAGAAGACAGTA
>JAVQKC010050774.1:0-18854 GCA_036025475.1 Philypnodon macrostomus | reverse complement strand
TGTTGTGATATAGGGCTATACAAATAAAATTGAATTTAATTTAATTTAATTAGACTATTATCGTATATATGTACTATATGTATAGACCTACTACTGGGCATCACATGTTTTATGTACATAAAGGGAAAAAAACAGTTTGGTGTTCAGATTTGATAGACCTTTTTTGGGTTCTTCTGTTTGAATTCTTTTATTATTTTATAATTATATATTTTTTATTATTGAACAGATTAGGAAAGAGCAATTGTATTAGGATGATTGTACTTTGTATTGAAGTTTAACGAAGTGAGTATAGAAGTTCATAGCTATGGGTTTATACGTTCATACCATGGATCTATTTGGTTCATACTACTTTTTATTTTTACTTTATCGTTTTTGACTACATAACAACCCGGAAATGTTTTATTGTGACACCGACCGACCGGAATTTTAAGTTTGCCTGCAGCTGTAGTAGGCTATAACGGCTGAGAAAATTCGCTGAACATTATTTCAAAGCATTCAAAATGATGTATTTAGAACATATTTTCGCATCACCCGACACTGACTTAACGCCGAGATCTCAAGTCACGTGCTACACCTGAATCATGCAGGCACGTGCACAAAAGTTAGCTTTGAGGCTACAACAGCTGCAGCACAACTCAACACTATGTACTAACATGAAAAAAAAAACACATGAAAAACACATGCTACTTCTTGATGCTCACTTTCAGGGCAACCGAAGAGCTGTACTTTTAGTTTGTGACAGGCAGTACAGAAAGTTAACGATTAGTAAACATACAGTATGAACTAAGATTTCCAGTAGCCTAGACTAACTTACATTTGAACATGACGATTCGACACAAAACATTTTGAAGTCCTCTAATCTATACTTACAAACAGCTGGTGGAATAGAGTTCAAATAGAATCAAACTAGCAAGAAGTTGTGTTGATTTTCTGCGAGTCCAAGTTGTGCCGCTTCAGTGCTTATTCGTCAAAATGAGATCTCCAAACCACCAGGCGTACGACATTATCATATATATATCATGACACTTTTTCCATTTATCAGTTTTCAATACACAGACACATGCGCGTGCTTTGAAAGATGCAGAGTGGGAAACGAGCGCGAGATGTCTTTGCGGATGTATTTCTACAGTCCTGCAGATGGCAGTATCGCATTACTTTCTGGGTTGATAATAATTAACCTGCAGATTGGGGTTTTATTCTCAGCCACTCTTTTATATATTTATCAAAATACCTACTATTATGTATGGTAACCAAAGTCCAAGCATTGTCTATTTTATTCCCCTCAATTTCACACTCACTGAGCCGTGGCATGAGCATGTAATAAGAACCAGAGCTCTGGCATTAACGGCAGAATTTAACTTCAACTTGAATCGCTGTGTGAACAGAATAAAGCACAATAAACTTACTGGAACACACTTGTTCTCATAGTGTGTCATCAGAATTGTGTAAAACAAAATATTTAGGCCTTCTAGCTTTTAAGTTTCTTTTTAGATTTAGTTTGGGACATGGAATCACACAAAGTCAAGTGAAACTTTATAATAGTCCTAAAGTGTTGCAGAAGTCTGAAGTAGAGAAGTGTGTAGCTCAGTATACTTGTATTATAACGGCGTAAACTATCAACAATTAAGCTCTGCTTCACAGTGAGCAGGTGCAGGAGGATTAGGCCTACAATTAAACCCAATTGTACAGTGGGGATGCGCAGAATCATTTCCCACAAATTCCTCCGCATACAGTAGTTGAACGCTGTCACAGACCACGTGAGAGGAATATTCAATGACGGTCCGTGCAAAGCGCGGATCTCCTCCGGCTGCTTAGCACTCCTCTGCTGCCGTTGACATGGACTCTTGGGCACCGGCTGGGGGGGCTACTTCGATTCAATGTAACTACTTCTCAATTTCAACATTTGTTTGATTTATTTTCTGTTTGTTTTAGACATCCGATGATGGCGTGGCCGTGCATCAGCAGAGTGTGCTGCTTGGCTCGCTTCTGGAACCAGTTTGATAAATCGGACCTGTCAGTCCCGCTCACTATACAAAACTACTCGGAAATTGCCGAGCAAGAAGTGCGGTCTGTCACCAAACAGGTATCCAAGTCAGAGCGCGCACCTGGTAACGACTACTCCAGTCCACCGCGCGCTATCGGCTCCGCTCCAGCGCACGCGGACGCCTCTGGACCCCGGGGCAGGACGCGGAGGGAGCCCAGTTACAAGCCTCGTGAGGACTACCACCCTCCCGGCGTGCCTTTTCCCTCCGTCACCCAGTACAAGCAGGATTACAAACCCTGGCCCATTCCCAGGAAGGACAACTTCCCCTGGATCAGTAACGGGACCAGCACTTCTGACAGCCCCCAGCGAGGGGACAGGGAGGAGAGGGTTCCGGGCCAGCAGGGCACTGACCCCAGTCCAACTAGTTCTTACAGGTGAGGTATGCTTTTAGGATTAAGAAGGAGTTTTAAATTGGTGTGTTAGTTAATCCCCCACATTTATATGGTGTGATTGTGCATCAGTAGGTCCATCTACTGCATTTTAAAGTCCATAAATGGTCTTTTCTCTCAAGGCAAGAGTACAGACCTTGGACAGGAGTGAAACCTGCCAAAAGTAGCAGGAAAACCCTTCCCACTCAGTTTGCTCCCCCTGGGACTGAGCCTGTCCGTGTGGCTCCTGAGACCAGCTACCAGGCGGCCTACAATGGAGACATGCACAGATCTGCTGGATCTCATCATGGAGAGAACATGATACTCTCTGGCTCTTCTAATGTACAGACTGTATCAGTGCAGCTCAGCACATCCACCAGCCCCTCCAGTGTCCAGCACAGTGTCCTACCAGAGGCAGAGGTGAGTAATATCACCACACTTCTGGACATTCACATTATATAAATGAGATGTTTGAAATAGAGATGCAGTATCGGCCTCATTTACTGATCCACCAATCCAGCTTCTTAGCCTGGATTCAGGTGCATGTTTGGAAGTAGCCTGATAAGACAGATTTATTTCCCTCAATAGGTATCTGATTATTGCTACTTACTTTAACAGAAAAGTGATGCAGCAATCTGTCCTGAAGTAGCTCAAAGTGACCCAGCTGTTTAAAACAGGCCATATACTCAGTTAGGTAACACTGCTGGTGCACACTCATTTCTTTGACCTAGAACATGATGAGAGTCAATCTGCAGGACCTTCATACTATTGTCATTTATACGTTTTAAGTATTTAGAGATTGAATTTAATCTTCTTTATACTTTGAAGATGATAAAACAGAACACCAGGATGTACCCAGTGAGGTGTTCAGATTCAATCTAGGTAAATTGGTGGCAGGATTTGCTGACAACTCATCGGGTCGCCTGGATTATAGTCTCTCATCACTAACATGTCTATCATTTTGGGAGTACCCAGGGTTTAGTGTCTGTGCCCCACCCTTGCCATCACCACCATCTGCTGATAGTGGATGAGCTTGTGTTGGTTTGGGACACACTAATTTGATTGGCTTTAGGAGTGAAAAGTGTTATTTGTCTGCTCCGCTGGCCTGACTGATGAATCTGTCTGATGAACTCAGACGAATGTTCAGGGTATAAAAGCAATTAATGCATTGCTGTGTAAAAAGTGGCGCTTCTGGTTATTTGCATAATGTACTGAATAATGATTGCTCTATTAAAAGGATGTGTGCTGTGACCCAGTATCGTGTGATGGAGGTCAGCACACACTGTAATAACATTGTCCCAGTTGGAGTTTGAGAGTTCAATCTCAGCACATCTTCAATGAACTTTTGGATAAATACTTCTTCATTCTAGCAGCTGTTTTAGTGAAGAGTGCATTATAAGACAAGGATTTAAAAATAATGTAACAGTTAAGTGCATAGAAGCTATCCAGTGTCTGTAGACCCTTTCAAAGGTTTGTCATTTGGAATGTTCACAGTTCTGGAACGGAGGTGAATGGAGAAATGTGAGTAAACTTTACAAAAAAGTAGGATTTCTGTTGAGGGATAGAATAATTCTGAACATACAATAAAACTATTGTGGTCATCAACAGTTCTGTGAGGACAGTCAAACCTAAAAATCATGAATTTTGCCTCCAGCCAAATGTTACCTGTAAACTAATGTGTACATTAAATAAACATACACTGTGAGGTACATTCACTAATGTTTCCAAACCTGGCTCTGACATCACCTACATGTGGCAGAGTGGTTGTCAGTTGTCAATATGGGATATTTTGTGGCTAATTCTAATTTCTCCATTGAAAATGTATAAAGGTCTCCAGTTGCCTCCATTCCTGAATGTAGAACTTTCTGTTTACAAACTTTGAAAGGGTCTATAATCTTGCCAATAGATTTGGTGAAGTGTCTTGCCCAATGATGGTAGCATGAATCAGGTGGGGATCAAACCCCCATGCAGTCTACCTGTTAGTGGGCAATCTGCTCTAACTCCACTGCTGTCCCATTCAGAGACTGACCAATTCTCAAAGTAAACATGTTTTTGACTGAATACTTTAAATAGTATTTGTGGCACACATGACACAGATATAAGTACATATTACTCACGTACTTAAGCTCCACATCACACTGGATCATTTAGAAATATAGTATCAACTCCACAAACCAACCTTAGATAACCTCATAGATTCTAAGTGCCCACACTGGGCCCACTCATTCCTGACTCAGAGCCCTCACGGAGCATACTCATTCTCTTCCACTGTGGGTCATGACACTATGGTATTGTTCTGGGGGGGGGGATTCTTGTCTTCTGGTAAACTGTGCTTCCTGGTTTAATATTGAACAGAAACGTTTAATTCCAGACTGTAAACATATATTGATTCACATATTTCATAGTTGAGTTGCAAATAATGCTCAAATGTAATGAATGTGCTCCCACTATTATCCCATAAAACACAATGTTTGTGAGCCCTTCCTAGCACATTGAATCAAGACAGTGATTTTAGCCAGATGCTGAACCTTAATTCAAGAATAAATCAAAGAAAGTCGTGATTGTTGGAGCCAGGTGGACTCCAGATCCCAAACTGGAGATCTTATAGTTAAGGGATAAATGCACAGTCCAATAATGCCCTTATATCTGAAAATAATCATTCCTTTTTTATCTCTTTGCTCCAGCAGTCGGTATTTTTTAGCGAGTCTAACGGTTCTTCCGATCCAAAGCATTTCATTGCATTGTTAGCCTTGTGTTGAACCTGCATATTACAAATAAACCAAAGTTGAAAGTTGAAAGTTGGTTCAATCTTGAAATGATAGAGAATCTTAAAAGGTATACCCACATGTTGCTCCTAAAGGTATAGTCTGGACTACCTGACCCTGTGCTATGATAGTCTGTAGAGGCCAGGGGAGGGGCTAAAGTAAAACTCGAATACTGTTGGTTAAAGTGATATCCCACACTTTCTTGGTCCATTACTGACTTCTACTGGAAAAGTTTCCACAACCAACCACAATTTTCTATTTATTTTTGCATTATCTTGTTATCAAATTGACAAACAACTCAACATCCTTAACAGTGAGATCCATATTTGTTATTTTGAACTGGAGTTCATTTTAAAGCTTGTCTGACTGAAGTGTTTGTGTGGATCAGGGGTGGGCAATTATTTTTTTCCAAGGGCCTCATTGAGACTGGGGTCTGTTGTGGAGGGCTCATAACCTGTAAAGACGACCTTCTGAGTTTAAGATACCACTGTCAGAAAAGATCATTGGGCAAATCCTGTTCATTAATAACGTGTAGTTATGTGAATCGTGTTTTTGAATGTCCTCAAAATGTGGTATTATACAGGACAGTTCCAATGATATGTGTTGATTATTGTTTTACCAAGCCTTCAGTGGGCCAGACATGGACTGGTCAAGGGCCGCACGTTGCCCTGGTCTGGTGTAGATAGTGCTGTGTCGGAGGATGAGCAAAGACAAAGGCAGTGAATTGAAAACACATTGAGCATGCAGAAAAACCTTGCTCTGCAGACTTTTCTCTTGTACAGTGATCTCCAAAGCACTATTCCCCTCAGATTTAAGACTGTGATTCCTTGGGGGGAAAAACGACTTCTGAAGGATTTTGTAAAAATAGCAATGTTTAAGCAGGCTCTAGGCATACCCCAAACATCTTAAAATCCTGTGTAGTTCCAATCTTTGTTTGTAAAAACCAGGACATCTCATTCCCAGTCTTGGATCTTTGCCTCTTTCCCACGCTGCCCAGGACTTCAGAGGAGTAGCTTTTGCCAGACAACCAGAAACTTGCCAAAGGGAGGAGCATGGATTGTTCCCATTAGAGGTGGCTGGAGCCTTTTTTTTCCCCAGCAACTATGGGCCGTAGGCGGGAAACACAAGCAATTGTTATTTTGTCGCATGGCTTAAACATAAAACACTATTCACTCTTGCTTTCATTCACTAAAGGCAATTTAGATTCACCGACACATGCTTGTCTTTGGTGCGATGGGAGGAAGACAGAGCACCCAGAGAAAATCCACAGTCACACAGGGAGGACATGCATACTTCACTCTAAAGTTTGTGTATTTGCCAGCGTGATCAAATCACACAATTCAATGAGATGGATAGATGAGAGCACAGCACAGCACAGGGGGAAAGGGCCGTGGAGCTGTATTTGATGGATTATCTCTGTTAGAGCACACGGTTGCAGTCTTTTTGACGCTGAATCTAATTTCGGAGAGGCTGTGCTGTAGTCGTGTGCAGGAGAGGGAGGAGGAGGGAAAGGAAAAGGGGTGAACAGGTTCATTCTCACATACACCAACATCTGTGTGTTTCACCACCCACAGAGCTACAGTCACACTCCGAGAGCCGCCGGGACAGCTCACCTACCATCCCTAAAGGCTTGTCTCCAGAAAGCCTCCAAGCTCATCATTGATATATGCAAGTCATCTGAAATAGCCTGGCACATTTTCACACACAAGCTCATTACCATTGCCAGTAAAGGGAAATTACCCATGAAAACATTTGATGGTGGATTACAGTCAATCAGCTATAGACTTGAAGAAGAAACACACACAGGACATTTTTGGGAGGTTCTTTGGTTTCTTTGGTTGTCATTACATTGCTAGCTAGACCTGACATCTTAAAATGCTGTATCCACTGAGCCACAGTAATGGTATAGAAGCCTTATATCCCTTCTCCACTGCTCGTTCTAAGTGTTAAGTCATAGAGGTTTTGCTTTTTCAAAAATCTTTCTAAGGCACTGATTTTCTGTTCAACGCTGCAAGATTCTTGTAAGGCTTTGAGAACAGCTGTCATCAGCAGAGTGGTACTAAACAAGGAAAAAGCAATCCATTTGTGCATCTCCTGGCCTGACAGTGGACATGATGCTCTTTGACGGCACAGTCCAACCAGTCTCCTCTCATTTCATGGCTCTGGTGTGAGCAACAGCCACTGCCCTCTCTGCTTTCATCTTGTAGTTAAAGGGGCTGTATTATGATAACTCAACTTTTCTGTCATTTCTACCATGTGATTACCTCATCAAAAACATTCCTGGGGGTGTATTTTGTTTCACTCATATTTGAATAATGCTGTATGCTGAGGCACTAATGTTCTCAGGAGCTAAAAACACTGGGTTTTGTAAATAGGCCAAAAAATGCGACCTTGCTACTACTTTCTATTCTCCGCATAAATGGTAGCTGTATTTACTAAACCAATCAGAAACACCAGACATGATGCTAAAAAGGCACACGCGCATGCAAGCGGCTTGGAAGGGCAAGGAAGTCGTGTTAGTATATGACATGGCCAACTAAACACACGCCGTTGGTGCTCGTGATTGGAGAAATGATTCGTTATGAGCAAGAGACCAGACCCCTGCTTTTGAAAAAGAATGTAAATAAAAAGTAGGCGTGGCTGGTATAGGCTACATAGATGGCAGTAGTGACGTGGCCATAGCTTGAATGAGGAAGGTAAACAAAATGCCATATATAAGAATTACATCAGCACAATAGCAAACATTTTTTAAAATACATTTTAAGTGGTCTTTGATTAATTTAGGAAAGATTTGCATTTATTTATTTATTTATTATTTTTATCAATTAACACCACTCATACAGTATATATATAGTACTCCTTAACATATTGTTGTTTTGTCTCACTGTTGTCTGCACAGGGACATCTGATGAGGACCAAACTGCCCCCCAATCCTTCTGCAGTCTTTCAAAGTGGATCAAGAGTTTTCAACATCTGACACTTATTTGAAGCGACAAGGATTTGTTTTTGAATCCATTCCGGGACACTAGAATCTATGCAAGGAATTGTTTGCTAAAGGCGAGAGAATACAGAAGTCCCCACTCTCGAGTGCCCCTGCTGCTGTGGATATTGATATGCATGTCAGCTTGCAGCTTCTTCTTTTTTTTTTTACATTATATTGTGCTTTTGAAAATGTGTGTGCATCTTAGTATTAAGTCCTTTCACTCTCGACAATATTGTTATTATGAATGATAGTAGTGTGTATTTGTATGTATGCTTGCTCTATTTTGATGTTGCTTGATATCTGCTTGACATAAATTAGCAATTCTAGATAAGTTATCGTCACAATATTTATTCAATAGGCTACTTTTGCAATGTTATGTATGTAGCCTATGGGTTATTGTGTACATTGTAACACTTAAGCACACGTGAAATTGAAATAAACAGTACTACATTGTTAGCCTTTTCTGTACATGATGGCCTATGTATGAATGATACAGTAATGGATATTATTTTTGTTTTTTCACCATTTTTTGTCCAGCTTAAACTCAAAACCTTTTTCACAATAAAACACAAAAACTCTAGATTTAAGCAATTTCTTTTGGTACTCGTACCTTTTACAGTTTTGAAGATATTCAAATTTGACAGAAAACACTTGAATATAGTTGACCTTAGAGCTCTTAATTCAAGGTCAGGCTAAATTAGTATTGTATATTAGAATTGTGTCAGTGACTCTCTTCCCTAAATGTAATGCTAAACAGAATTTTCTACAGAAGGGACCGTGATGCTAATATGCATCTAAAAAACACATCAGTTATATCATATTTTCTTTTATTACAAGAATATTAATTATATTTTTGGTTTGCACTAAAACATGAAATGACAGTGTTTAGGTATTTTATAACAGACAACACATTTCATTACACCCCATTATCAACATGTCCCACACATTCACTTACACATAAATACACCATCTACACAAACTCATACTGCCACAGTTCACCGTTGCATCGTTACTGTTCATAGGTACAGTACATAGATAAAACATAAAAACCTTCTATTTCATATTGGTCGAACACTGTGCGTCTCATGATAGGTACATTAAGGTCAGTTCAACATTTAAAAGCACTTGTAGCTGGCCATTACGCCAGGCTTTGACAACAAAATAAATATTGCGGTATTATTTTTAGTATTCAACAATGATGAGTGAAGTCTGGCATTATCTTGAGAGAATATTTAACTTTTCAATAAAAACACCATCAAGGTGCTTCCCAGTTGATTCAATGATTACATGGGCTGTTTCAGAGAGATATTGATACCAAAGCAATTCCTGCTTCTGAATCTGAATCTGTCTGTCTTATAACCACATCATTAATCAGGTGAACTTCATAATGGAGATCTGTACTTAATTGTTAGTAAAACTATATCTATTTGTGAAGTTGAGAATGCTGCCGACAGAGACAGCTTTTAGCTCATTGCATTTTATGAAAGTGAGGCTTGTTGATGCTGGATGTCAAAAGGACATACTGTTGTAAAAGTAAACAAAATTCAGATATTAGTTATGTTTATACACAACATTACTGCAGTGTATACAGCAGCTGGACTACTGCTGTGAAAAGACTCCAGTGTCCAGTCCTCTCTTGTCCGTTAGTGGTTTGAAAATATTTGTAAATAAACCCAGTCAGGATCATATTACTCCTAGTTCTTCTTGATGAGGTAGCCCATATGTGCATTTGAGAGGAAGTCACATGTGGGGATGCTGCCGATTGCTTGGTGGATGTTCATGGCTGTAATTTCTCTGGGAGCCCTAAAAACACAGAGCAACAGCGTCAGAGCATCTCCATTTTTGACTGAGGGAAACTAAATCCTAACTGAGAGCTTTATGTTTAAGTTCAAGAAAAAATTATGTCTCACCTGTTTTGGGGGGATTTGGCACAGGCCCCAGCCAATGCTTCTCTGAGGATATCACTGGCAAACTGCTCTGTAGCCTGAAATGACAAAAGCAGAAACACAATCTCTTCAAAAGATCAAAGTGAAACATGACGTGACATGTCAGGAATATTGATCACTTTTGTATTAGGTGAGATCCTGTTTTTTTAAATCCTGTAAAGTCTGACCTTCAAAATCATGTCTTCAATTACTGGAGCAAACACATTCTTGTCGACCTCCACTGGCTGGAAGCTCACTCCAATCTATGAGAAACACAGGAACTATCACTTAAAAATGCTTCTATTATGTCAGATGATTAATGTATGCAGACATAAATGAGCCTTTTCCCAACCTGCTGAGCCATTTCACTGACAAAATGGGCTGAGGTGCTGGGTCCCAGGAAGAACTTTGGATCGGAGTCAGTCTCCTGCTCTTCCTCTTTGACCTTTAACCTACGGCAGGGCGGTGTTACTGTGACGATGTCCACTATTTTGTTATCGGTCTCTTCTGGTTCTGTCTTTAGCAAAGCCTGCATCTGCTCTAGCCTTAGCAGAAGCTCCTCTGAACTAGTCACGGACGAGGGAAACTCTGGGAACAATAAACAAAGCACACTATTACACAAACAGCGGTTTTTTATCAAAGAAGAAAAGACATTTCACAGCATTTACTGAATGGCTTCAGAAGGTTGGCTATTACTATTTCTAAAGAGGAATATTCTCCAGTGATTTCTGATTCACAATTTACAAGACACAAGATGGACGTAATGAGACGCTAATGGAGGCTGTGCGCCCACTACCTGCACATCTTGTAAATGCTTTATAGGATGAACTAGTAGCTGCACTACACCCACATATCACAAGCCTGTAACATTGAGGAGAAAATATTGATTTTGGTTTGAACTCCTGAACACTGAGAAGAGCCTACAGTAAATTACAGAAGCAAGCTGCAGAATTGATTCCAGCTAAAGCTGTGAAGATTACACTCGGTACTGTGTTCAGCTAATGAGTCTTTTTCTCTTTCATACAGCATCAAGTTCACAAAGTAAAACATTTCTTCTAAATATCCCATTTTTTCTTAATGCGTGTAAAGACTGTTTGGCAGACTTCTAATATTGTATAAATCGTTGCAAAATGTGTCACTTCTTATAACATAACAGCTCACTACAGTCAAAGATACACAAATCATATTAATTTAGCTATTTTTAAATGAGTGTCTGATCCCCCTTCACCCTCTAAATCCAAAATCTGACATACAATTACACATAGGTGTCAAAAACATGGGGGCGCTTTTTCATATGTACATTAAATATAGACTAGCCCGGATCACTGTGCCAAAATTCATGGGATTATTATGATATATACCTATGTGTAAAATTGTATCCACCAATTTGTTTTTGATTTATTGCGTTAACACCTAGGATCTGTGGACCCGGACGGACGTGAAACTCTGTTAAGTGTTCTGGTTAATTGAATTTGTATCAGGTTCCAATAAAGCTGACTCACCAGGCTCACTGTCTATCTGCGTGAGGATGTCCTCTATAGACTCGTTGTCGTTGTTGCGTTGGGGCTCTGGGTCAGGTGGTGTGTAGCCCCTCTGTCGACACCACTGCACCACCTCTCTGGTCTTTGGGGGAGACAGAGCCTGGAGGCGAGGGGAGCGGTCCAACACGTCCTGGACAACTCGCTTTACGGCCACGGCTCGCTGAAGCTAAGGAATAATACAATATATGGAAAATGAATATCATATGAATAAAGAAACTTGGCATTCAATATGAAACTACTGCTGTACAAGCGTTTATGCCTCCAGTGCGGTCCTCTATTACAGAATCTATGTTCTGTAGATATCAACAAACCTGTATGGTATGTATGATAACTACTTAACAAAAAATAGCAGACAGCAAAGACCAGTCTCTAAGAGGTATTGATGAAGACATTAGAGAGAGATGAAGAGACTGTACTACAGAAAAACATGAGGTAAGCACAAAGCCTGCTGATTCAGAGCTTCAGCACCCAGCACCACAGTGACACTTTACTATTGAAGACAAATTACACAAAATACCAAATTGCAAACAATGCAAATTATCAGCCATGTTACAAATATGAAGAGTATGCAGTTATAGTACTACTGCTGTCACATGAGATGTTATTAGGCCTTCCAACACAACCACCAATTTGTCACAGAGAAGTTTGGCAATGAAAACAACATTCAGTAGAAAACACAACTCACAACAATGCTAAGAAACAACGGTAGGACTTTGTAATGCACTGCAAGAATATTTGTATTAACTACCTCAGAAGCTCTGCGCTTGCCAATATTCCAGGAATAATACTGCTCAGTAGAGGTGGCACAAAATGGATGTGAGTCTTCAGCTGAAAAAAAATAAATGATTGAACACCATACCAATTTCACTAAAACACACAAAACTGTCATCGATTTAAAACGCTCACTCACTTTTATCTGGAACAATAAGAGGGAACTTCTTCACCACTGCCGTCAAGAGCTGCATCATGGTCTCTATATGCTCAGTACTAAATAAAAAACACACCGGCTTAAAATAGAAAAAGCTGAACATAATGTGCACACATCACTGGCCAATTTATTAATTACACCAGGTGCGAGTCAACACAGCTAATTTGTCACATTACAAAATCATTGCATTTAGTCATGCAGAAATGTTCATGGCAAACCTTTTGAACTTCTAAATGATTATTGAAATCAAGGGGATTTTAGGAGAGTTTGAATGTAACATGGTTGTCAGTGTCAGACAAGCTACTCCAAGGGTCCAAAAAGGAACCATCTAGAGAGCACTAGTGCTGTGGGCAACAATGCAGTTCTGGTGCCAGAGGCCACACAGGCTTGAATGAGGCCTCAGAGCTCGATGCTAATGGGCTATAGCAGCACCACACTGACACTTTACTATTAGCACTAGGATCTACCTAATAAATGGTGAGTGCATTTTTCTGTGAACGAAGTACCAAACAACAACACTAAAAGAGATAATTACTTGATGAGGTCATGTGCTGAACTATCGACTCCTTGCTCTTGTTTGACGGTGGCAGTTGAAGATGCAGTAATAGACACAGGTACAGAAGGAGTCACAGGGGTTGATGAACAAGGTGTGCCAGTACCAGGCTCAGTCTTGACTGCAAACAAAGAGAAAAAATATATATATAAAAAGAAATGGCAGTGAGGAGAGTAAACTAAATCTAAAGAACCATATTACATGGATAATAATAAAACTGAGAATCAGAAATCTAAAATAAATTGTTATGCCAAGCAGGTTATGCTATGAGACGAGGTGGAGCGAACCCCTCTCACCTTGTGCCAGTGGCAGAGCAAGGGAGGGGGGCGCCTGGCTGCCAGGGCTTTGGGCTCCAGCCGCTTCACACATGGAGGAGGAAAGAGGGGGGGTACAGGACACTGGGCCTTTATATATTACTACATACACATAGAAACACACACAAGTACAAGATGGATCAATGGCCACTTCAGGCACAGGGTTTCAACAGCTGAATGAGCAGTGGAAATATTGGGAACTCATTAGGAAGTAGCATTGCTGTATTTTTTAACTAAATGTACAAGTCTTTGATTGTACTTAGTTTGTACTTAAGTCAGAATGCCAAGCTCTCTTTGATATTAAACCAAATTATTTTCTAGTAGTTTCTGACCACATTGTTTTCCTTGAGGTACACTACTATTACATGTATAACAATGTAATAAGGCTGGTGACTAAACACTGACTCAGTCATTATCTCTGATGTGGGTTGCTCAGTGACATTTACCTTTGCCCACAGGCATGAGTAAAGTCTGCAGGCCTCCTGACCCTGTGCCCACCCCCAGCTGTTTGAGCTGGTTGGTTGGGATCGTCAGCACTGTTGGTTGGGAGCCAGAACCACTAGCATGAATCTTCAACATACCTAGACACAGAATATATTATTTTAGCACTTTTAAACTTAGACTGAAAAGTACACTGACATTTCTCTTCTTACCTGAGAGAGTAGCAGTAGTCTTTCCTCCCCCTGCTGCTGACCCACTTACTAATGAAGCTGCAGTGATCAGTGATGCACTGTTGCTTTTAGGCACACCTACCACAGCCCCTGTCCCGATACTCTTACTCACAACAGGGGCGTTAGTCACGCCTTTAGCCATTGTTACTGCACCAGCTGAACCTGTGGCACTCTTGGTAGTAGTGGTAACGCTGCCTTTGACCAGTGTGGCCACAGTAGCCTTTGATAAGTTGCAGCTGGCTGCAGCACTAGCGCTTTTAGCTGCACTGATTACTGCTGCTTGGTTGGCTGCCACCAGGAGCGAGTGTTGAAGAGAAGTTGCCTTGCTACCATCAGCAGTCTGTTTGGATCAAAATATAAAGAATAATTAGCATTTTAATGTACATTCTAGTTTACAACAATAAACAACACATTTGATCATTTTATTGAGCTGTAAGCACAACGCTTATTATAAATTTATATTATTAAATTATAGGTTAACATTAAAAAAAGGAAACTGGAAAAAAATACTGTGACCACCATTTTCACAATTATCTTCCAGTGCTGTTCAAATCCCTGAGTGTTGTACCAATCAGGTCAGTGGTTTCAAGGAATTCACAAAGACAAAGGGTTATTATGGAATGGCATTGGTCCACGGACTCGAACACTACGTATGAACGCGATAACTCAAAAAAAGTCAAAAAACTTTTACACACAGGTACATATCATAAATACGCCGAACTGGATTGATTTTGGTACTTCTACAATGATTATTAATAAAGTAATTAATTAATTAATTCACTCAAAAAGTCTTTTTCAACTTTTCTACATATGTTACATATAAAAAGACGCTGAACTGGATTGAGAATGTGAGAATTAATGTATTACTATGTATAACTAATTAATACCCTGAAGAACTTTTATTGAGCCATGAATCCTGCTGAACATAAACAAAATCTGGGCTTGTGTATATTTAATGTACATAGGCAAATTACAGAGGTCAAATAAAGAATGCCTCAATAGCGCCCCCATGTTTATGACCCCGATGGGATTCTGGACATACTTACTTTGGCAGAGAGCAATGAAACTCCACCCTAAAACAAACAGGAAGTTGGCCATTTTGGATTGAAATTGGGAAGTTAGGTATATTTGACAGCCACTAACTTGCACTTGGGGCCACTTAATTGCTTGTTAACAATATAAAGAAATATAAGAAATCCCACAATGTCTGATTAAGGTGCCCGTTGGTGCCATAGCAGTTGTAGACGTATGGGGGCGTTTCGGCGATATACACCTTGCTGTCGGGGAAGACAGCGTGGGCCTAGTTAAATTAAAAGTCAGGGGAATTACTTTTCAGAGCAGATGATTTTACCATCACTTCACATGGTATATATAATTTGTTTTTAGACTAACTAATATGGAACTAGCGCTACAATTTTAAAATTTGATACATGCAAAGTTGTTTTTTAGTTCTTACACAAGTTCTGTCACTGAAATGAAGATAATCTCACCTGTTGTTGGCTGAGCGCTGATGCTGTGCTAGAGTTTGGGGTGGAGCTGGCTGCAGTGATGACTCCGCCCGTCATCCTCAAAGTGGTCGTCCCGGGTTTGGACAAATGACTTGCTCCTGCCACAGCTACAGTCTTCACAGACCCATCAGACATCTTCACCTGCGTACTCTGAGAGCCTCCAACCACCTACAGAAGAATTACATGTACAAGTTATAAAATATTGATTTATTTAGGGATTTTTGCTGTTGTAGTTCTTTGTAAAGACCTGAGCTAGAATGGCTGCCTTCTGTCCAGCTGTGACCCGGATGGCCTGCGGAGAACCACTTGGAGAAGATGATGCAGAATGACCTGCTGAACCAGAGCCTCCAGCCTGCTTCGAGCTCTGTGAAGGCTGGCCAACCAGAAATGTGCCCTGGATAAAAGCAGCAATTGTATTTATTTTGTTAAATTAATTTTAAGAACACAATTGTAGACAGACATTCTCTATCCTCAGTATTTTAGGTATTATTTAATGTAAAACACAGAACAGGATGTCACTCTTAAAAGGTCAGTAGGCTGGCCAGCCGTTATTATCATATAAAATATAATATTAAATAAAATGTTTATAAACTGGAAGACAATCTATATAAATAAATAGGTGGAATATTGGGTAAATAAAAAATTAAAATAAAAATGTCACACCTGTGGGGTCTGTTTCAGAATGTAGGAAGTGTAGGAGAGGTTGGATGGCAGACTGCTTGAAGAGGAAGAGGAGCTCTGTGCGCCCCCAGAGCCTGCTGATGAGCTGCTCTGAGACTGCTGACCTAAATTACACACAGCCACATTATTTCCAAAATTAGAAATAAACAATTAAATCTTTCATTCTATCTAAAGTAAATGTTTGAGAAACCAATTTATGATGTCCTTTATTGGAACACATTGAATTTAGAAACAAGAATAAAGCAAAAATATAGTATTAAGTATCTCACCTGCACTTGAAGCTCGCAGAATAGCTCCCTGTGGGATTAGAAGCAGCTTTCCTTTCCCTGAGGGGTTTTTACTGTTGGTTGTGAGATAGAGTTTGGTGCCGGGAGGCAGATTTGCCAGATTAGCCAGGTTGTTGGCAGGTAGCTGAAGAGTAGCCATTACTAAAATACACAAACATGGTATTTTTTATTAAATTAAAAGTAACAAATCTGTTTAAAAATGTTTATGTAAACCCTGACCTCCACTTTTGCCACTTCCTGCTGCTTTGGCCCCAGCCTGCTGACCAGATATACTCGCTGACCCACTAACAATGGCCTTAGCGACTCCTTGGGCCAAAACCTGCTTCCCTCCAATCACTTTGGACGCAGGGGATCCGCCTTTGGTAACCAGAAGTTGTCCACTGCTGATAGCCACCTGTTTGACTGCAGACTGAAGTGTTGAGCTCACAGGGAGGCTCAACATCTGAAAAAGAAACCTTCAATAAATGAAGTGCCTAAATTGACATGCTGCAAATGTCCCAACACTGTCTAAATATGTAACAGGCCATGGTGGATTGTGAGACCTTGCTGGTTGTAGTGGTGGCCCCTCCGGACTGTTTCTGCGATGACATAGATATCATGTGACCTCCTTTTACAGCCACCAACTGGTGAGCTGCTGGAGCGCCAGGCTGCTGCACGCTGGTTGCTGTGGAGACCATCTGCTGCTGCTGTGTAGAGACTTCCCCAGGCTCTTGCTTTATGATAACCTGGACAGTCAACACAGGGAGCAAAGCTGTAAGACAGGCCCTAATCACAGTTATTTTTTTTATTCTGTTGTACTGCAGGTTTAAACATGCAAAACCACCAGGTGTATTTTTCAAGTTTTAACAAGGTAGGGTCAGGGCTGAGATGGTCAAAGAACTACTGTATGTGCGCTAAATGTGTCTTCTATTAATATCACTGTGTTTTTAAAGAATGTTGGAATGTTTCTTTATAAGTCTAATGCCCCTATTTCTCTACCGCGCTGACCTTCACTCCTGAAGAAAGTAAAGTTCCTGTGTGAACTTTAGGTCCAGGAGATCGAGTGCCCTGAGCAGCTGATGGTTTAGATGGACTTCCTGTAGAGGTTATAAACATACACAGATGTTAAAGCCAGAGTTACACAATACAACACACAATGTTATTTAGTTTTTAAAAATGTGCGGGATTCTCAGTGTAATCAATAAAGGTTACTCAATGTTATGCTTGTGCTAAAAGATTGACAAAACCTTTGTTGTTACTGAGCAGGTCTCATAACTTTTTCTGGGATGTTGTGAGTATTGGTAGATTGAACTGCATTACTCTTAAAAACAAGTACTATTTGACATTGATTTCATACAGGATTACTATGAATAGTTTTTGGATGAAGTACAGTGAATCAGCAACAACACCTACATCAGTCCCATCCAGCTTGATGAAACATCACTTTCAAGCACTCTTATCCTGAGCTGTGCATTTTAGATATGTGGGAGTGGCTGAGTGGGCGAGATGGTAAGCAATGGAGAGAAGAGCTTGTAATATTGAGAAGCAGATGCCAGCTGCAGGTAAATACAGCCACCAGAATGATGTGAGATGACATTGATGTGTGAAGTAAATTATACATTGCAATACAATCTTAAAAAGACTCCTAAAAAAATGTGTCCTTGTTAATCTAATCTGGTTTTGGAACACAGCTCAGTTGCCATGGCCTCCTTTCATTTAGTGACCGCATCCAACTCTAGAGCGCACACAGTTCACACAGACAAAAACAGTATTGTTTCAAAAACAAAGCAAAGACGGCACCGTATTAGAATTCCACTCTGGGTTCCGGTTTAAAAAATGATTGCTTCAGGTCACTGTAAACGCCGGCTATGTGTGTACATAACACCTAAACGATAAAATACCTTTGCAGATACACCTAAACTCGTCTCCGTGTGTACAGGGCCTTAAACATCAATAGGCATACAACAAAAGAGAATGTAAAGTGTAAATGTGGTGCACAGCAGCTGGTAATGTAAATATACACATGAAGTGGGTTACATGGCTGTTTCCATCAGAGTAAAATGGTTCTACCCAACTGATCTCACTTTCAGTTTTTAAGTCTCTTCTTAAAACACATTTGTTCTCTTTGGCTTTTAACTGAGTTCAAGATGTTGATTTCACTGTTTTTATCTTGTTGAGTCATTTATTTGTTTGTAATTATATCGGCGAAAACAGCGTGTCGCCGATATTATGGAATCACGTCGGTGCGCGTCCGCGTCCGCGTCCGCGTCCGCGTCCGCAGATCCTAGCTGTGAACGCGATAACTCA
>JAVQKC010050766.1:0-12884 GCA_036025475.1 Philypnodon macrostomus | reverse complement strand
TATACACCTTACTGTTGAGGATGACAGTGTAGGACTAATTTTCTCATTGAAAACATACCTGCTCACCCACCTTTCTAACCAGAACTGAAGAAGTCTGCTGGATTGGCAGATGAAAGCTTGTCAACAATCAAAACCTTGTCCAGATGCCCTTTTTCAACTTTCAGTATGATGAATTAATGTTTTTGTAATTGCTCTAACCTCACCAGTCTTGACACAAATTCTACTGGTGCTATTTATGAATAATACTAAAAGCTTTAACCACATATCATTTAAATGCATTGAGGTTAGTAATTACAGTAGATTAGATAATTTGCACAATTACTGGGAAGAACATTCACCGTCCAATCACGATGTTTTCAGACTCACAAAAACAGTACAGGAGCCAAGCAAAAATAGAGCGTGTAATTTAAGATTCAGTTTCAAAAAGTGCTGTGACTGACAGTGAGAACTAGGTGCATGTGTCAGCCTTTCTCCCAGTGAGACAAGTTTAAAGCTGTAGCAATGCATCACTAAGCAAAAACAAGAATTAGTCCAAATTAATTTAATCAGTGAATTAATTGAGCTCACTGTTGTTGTATTGCTTTCTGTTGAAGGGTTTTCAAAGCGCTAACAGAGCACCCATGGTCTACATTCTTGCCATGACCGCAGGTGAGAATTCACTTAGTAAGTCAGACAGATGGGGCAGCAGTTAAGGAGCTTGTATTTCAGAAGAGTGAGACGTGAGCCGCCTGCTGGCAGCCACCAAACGGTGACAAATTCTATCGCTGGCCCTATCGTTCACTGTCCTGTTTGGTGCCAACAGAATAGGGCTCGGCTGGAGGAGGCGGGCAGAGGGAGGAGACAAAGCCAAATCAGGGACACACGACTGAGTCAAGTGGTTAAAATGTCAAAATACTAGGGCTGTTAAAAATAGTGCATTAACTAGTTGCGTTATCTTTTTTTTTTTTCTCAAACTGATGCATCAAAAATAATTTACGAAACGATTAATTTGGTGAGCTATTAAGATTGGTTGATGAAGAATCACCACAAAAGTAAACTTGCATCAATGAGCGTTTTAAATACATTTTAAATAGTCTCTAAATGGGCTATTGTTCAATTTCAGCAAAAAAGGTGAAGAAATTTAGTTTACAAAGAAGACTTTTGTGATTAATCAAGATTATTTTCTGGTTAATTAGTGAAAAAAAATGTAACCAATTAACAGCCCTAAAAAACACAAACATCTTGAATGGAAAAATATATTCACACGCTATGATGCAAGGGAGATAATATTCTCTAACATCATCATAGCATAAAGTGTGTTTTAATATGTTTTCGTGCATAGCACTGATACAATGCAATTCAAATCTTTGCACATACAAAAAAAATATTTTGTAGCTTAGAATGACTGTGTGCAACAATGTATATCTTTCCTTGCTCTTTCACCCATGACTTAAACAATGCTCCCAATGATTGAGAATATGTGGGCAGGAGACAGCAGGAAATAAGTAAGTAAGACAGACTGACATGGACTACGTTGGACCAAGATATTCTTCTTTATATTCCCGTCTGTGTGTGACTTGTATTTGTGGTGCAGAGTTGACCACTCTTCTCTATCAGACTGAGACAAGTGCAGCAGAGATGGTCCTCTGAGCACCAGCCGGTGGTGGGGACTAGTGGTTCTTAAATTACAAGTGGCCGCATGGGTAAAGTGGAAAGACCGAAAATGAGAAAAAGAGAGTAGAGAGAGACGAACTGGCACCTCATAAATCTGACATGCAGTCAACTAGAGAGAAAAGAGGACACCCATACACATGCATTTTCACACTCGGACACAGTGGAGTGGAAAAGAAAAATGAACTGCAAAGTAAAGAGAAAAGGGACAGTAGTAGCTGGTCTCCCATTTAACATCCCACACATGCCCTGTCAATTTCATGCTCAACAGCTCACAAGCATAGAGGCATTTTGTGTCAATGTAGAGACATATGAGTGTTCATGGTTAGTGTTGGCAGCAGGTAAGGGTGTGGTTAGCTGAAAAAGATTTACGTTTCATACACAGGAAGCAATGGCAGATATACACTTCTTCAAAAGGGAACAGGAACTTTTTAAACAGCCATTTTGATAACAATTAGACCACACTGTAATTATATTGCTTACCTGTGTAGCCATCTTGCCATAATCCACCCAGCGCAGTGTGGCAAAGTTTGTGGACTCGGCACAGTTGAAACCATGGTTGAAGCCAGCGTGGTAGCCATAAGGAAAAGTGATCATGAACTCTCCCTCCTTCTGCGTTACCTGATGACGGAGAGAAAAATGTTTTTTTTGATTGCCATTATTTTTAATAAACCTCTAAATTTAGAATACATTATACCCAACAGTTTGAACACCTGACCCACAGGTTATGTTACAGCATATAGCCACAAGTTGTAGATGCAGTTTAAGATACAAACAATAAATGCTGAAGTCCTTGTTTGACACACAAGGAAAAAATGAAGTCATCTTAACACAAGGACTGCTGGTGTCAAGCGCCTTCGCAAAGCACTTTCTTTTTCGGAGTATGTTAAAATACAAAAAGGTGAGGAAGAGTTAAGCACGTCTTTTTTTTTCTAAGTGTTGCCCTAAAACGGAAGCCCGGATCGGGGGAATCAAGAGACAGATCAATCTTGACGAGGTGACAGCCACAAGAGGCAGAAACACAGAGAGAGCCTGAGAATGACAGATAAAACTTCCTCAGCTAAAAGCACAGGTTCAACTATCAAACAGCTTCTTTCTGCTTGTGCAAAAGAAGGAAGACAGTTTTATTTTTAAATCTTGAATGAGCTGAGAGTACTGTAGGTGTATGAGAGGAAACATGGTTGCTGTGATAATGACGTCCTGGGGGGTTTGCATGCGAATTGGATATAGGGGCAACCTCTGGCAACAGACAACCATATACATTTTTTTACAATATGCACCTATCTGAATGAACAAACATAATATGCATATATATTTAAAATATTCAACTTAAGAAGATAATTACATTCACAGCAGCAATTACTAGCTGTTTTTTTCATCAGATTTACAAAGCAATATTTGGATTCACTACTTCAAATATTGAACATGGAGAGCAGTTAAAACTGGGAACTCACTCTGTCAAAGGGGATGCCATATTTTTTCAGGATGGATGGAGAGATCAGTGTCATCTTATGGCGAAGAAAAGCGTCACAGCCTTGAGAGCTACCTGGGAAGAAGCCTGCAACAACAAAAAGTTTTGTTTTTAAACTATTCATTCAACATTCTGTTAAAATAAAATAATCCTTGGGACTGTTTTACACTTCGCTACATAATAACTTAAAAATGTACCATTTACTCTGTACCAATGATAAGTCATGAGCACTTTATGAATACGTATTGTAGTGTTTGAAATTAAGTTCTTTTTATACTGCACCTGACATTTTTAAATACACACAATTGTCTTGAGAATATCACCTCCTGACATTTTGGATTTTCAAACCTAACTAAAAAACAAAAGCCTTTTGCTCTGAGGGACAGCGAGACTCCACTGGTCTGTGCATAATCAAAAGCAAGAATTTCTCCTCCATCAGTCACTCTCCGGCTCTTTTCTGAGCTGCCCGCCAGTGTCTCAAAGGGGGGTCCATCTGAGCCCCCGCCCAGTTAAACTTTAATGTGACTGACAGTATAATCGGTGCCCATTTCATCCTTCATTTTCACTGGATTGTTTGAGCCTCTGTTCCAGGCTACAAAGCCAAAGAGGGAGACAGGCCGGCTATTCTCTCATCGCCGGCTGCTTGTTGGAGCTGATAAAGGTGAATAATGTGCCGACAGAGCCTGGGTATTAATCCCCATTAAAATGCAGCTGGGTCTCGGAACTCTCCACAGGGTAATATTAACTTAAAGGCTTCATTCTGTCCTTTTGAGTTTGAAAATTAAGTTCACGCCACTAACTCTACAGCCTCTCATTCAGAACCTTTTTTCCCCAAATGTCTGAAGACAAGACAGAAATAATGGTTTTTAAGTTACAATACAACTGGCTGGGCACTGCTGGGCATTCTGGTATACTCATAACTGTCTTTTTAGGAGCTCATAAACAGTTGGCTGCCAGTGCTGACGATGGCTTTCATAGGCCAGCGGGTGCTTGTTAAAAGACATTGGCATGAATTTCCTCCCACTGCCAGCTGCTTAGATAAGAAAAGAGGAAGGTTGAGACGAGATGCTGACTGAAAGCCAAAAAGATAGTGATAAGTAACGTCTATTGTGTGACAGTTACAGCTGAGATCTGATACTGTTATACACAATTTGACTTTTTGTAAGAAAATACATTATGCTAACAATATTTTATTATCAGGAATGAAAATGGTAATTCCTTTAAATAACATACATTCATTACAATAACAGATGGTGTGGCAGCAAATGCACATTTATCCCTCAAAGTTCATGTGCTAAAAACTTTTAACTATGTTCTAATGTTGTGTAAAGTTGTGTATCGTTTGAGTAACAGACGCACAGTGGGATTCACCTATAAATTATGTCATAAAACTGCCAAAGAAGCATTGTTGCTGTCATCATTTAATAACATATCTGATTGGAGAAGAGGCGTGTTCAGCTGTGGGGTGTCAGGGCTTTGTTTATATCCCAGAAGAAGTAAAAAGAGGGTTTTTTAGATAAAGTTGGACTGAGGTAGCATGACATCAAACCCGTTTATAATCTTGCTGAATTCCGTATTCAAAAAGAAAGCTTTATGAACACATCATTGTGAAAAAACAAGCCCTGCATCATTCCCTCCTCCACACTTAAACATGCTAAAAGATTTGACCTTACAGAATGACCTGCCGGGGGCATTTCTTTTGCTTGTCTGTCATACGCCACATATTGTGCCTGGCATTTTCCGCGCACTCCGGTACAACAGGGGGATAGTGTGCGACAGAGACTCTGCGCTGGTGATTATTGATTTGTTCTCAGCTCTCCACAACAACAAGGACAAATGGTGTGTCTATCCAATGTAGTTTTGGTTGGGGCCAACACTCCCTCATCATTTCAGCTGCTTCCATCGCGCTCTGAGCTATGTGCAATACACAAGACAATTCTTATTGATCAGGATGCGGGAAGGATGAGCAGGAAAACACAAAGCAGAGAAAGGAGTCGCTTTATGTAAGGTGAGGAGAGAGCATGTCTACTTATACTGTGAAGCATAGTAACCACAGTGAACCAAAACCTGGTCAAGAGCTAGACTTTTTGAGGCCAAGACCAAGTAAAGACTCAGAGACCATAAAAAGTGGCCTGCTTATTTTATGCAGTCAATGGATAACATAACATCTCATAAGTTGTTCCCATAAAACAATTCAGCAATGTTCAGGCTAAATTGACAGATGGGATTGGGCTCTGTGTTTTTGTGGTATCCATATGAATAAAAGATTTTTATATTTGTTTTATGTGAACAACTTATGAGATGAGATGTTATGTAACATATTGCTAAAAATCTATACTTTGGCCTTTGTAAAGTCAGAAAATATTTGCTAGATTTTTGCCAGAGGTGCTTGAATGAAAGCCAAAGGATAAAGATAAACCCTGGTTATATTCATGCTTGGATAACAAGGATTTAGAGGCATGTAACAATATTGCTCATTTAATTCATATTGTAGAATTGTAGACAGTCTCACCTTGCGCCAGCCTTTCTAGTCTCTTGCCATGTTCAGGAGGAATACTGTACCTGCAAGACACAATAAGCAAAGAAGAGCTATATAAAAAATATTGGAACAAGTGTCTTTAAGACCTTCTAGTGAATGCATAAACGTGACAGTTGAAAGAATTCAAAGGGCACAACCCTTTTTTTATCGAGATGCAAGAGAACTCTTTCAATGTGCTACAAGTGGAAACAAGCACATTTTTACATGGATGCTCAGAACAGAAGATGAAAATAAAAGAAAAAGCAGATGGTAACGAATATGAGAAGCACCTGCTCTCAAAGACAGACGTTAAAAGCATGTGCTAGCTTGAGCACAAGAAAAAAATGTCAAAGTGGATGTGAGGAAGAAGAGGGCAGGCAGGCACAGTTCAACACTGCCACCTATGGACACGAGATAACAACAGCAACTATCAGCATGTCATTTACACCAGGCATCTTATATATCCTTATAATCATGATTTAGTATTTAGCTTTTTTTAGCTGATGTTAGATAGCATTTCTGCTGCCCATATATGGTAGCCGATATTTTGGATCGCTAATAACATCTACCAGTATAGCAGATCATATTAAATTGTCAATATATTTTACACAATATACATTGTTTAAGTTAATGCTATACTTTCAGCACTGCCTGTTCTGTGCATACATCCTTTTAGATGAGCACTGGATCCCAGCATCAAACTAAACCAATCAACAGATCAGCATGTCTCCTCCCGCTCCCTTCATCCTAAGGCCACAGTTGCCATGGCAGCAACACGTCTGTCAGTGTGGAAGCAGCGAGAAAAACACACAAATAAAAAAACATGCTGCAAAAGAAGGCTTGAACTTTTCCATCCCCCTGAACAAGAGCATGATTTACCTACGATGAGAGGTAGTTCATGGGGGGCATTAGTTGGCAATATGGTGTCCAAGGACTGCTATACTTGCAAATAAGTAGTCATCCAAAAAGTTACTCAAGTGATAGTTAAAACAAAGGGTTTTTAGTATTTGGTAAAAAAGTACTGAGTAAATATCTTTTTGTAATAAAATACATTTAATTACAGGGACAGAATGTGCAACATAATGCATGCCTTGCTAATGTACTCAGATATGTGCAGTGGCCAGTGCTTTATTTCAAACTGTTATTACTCAAGTACAATTAAAAAGTATTTCAAAAATACAATGTACAAGTTACTGAAGTAAATGTAACTAAGTAGATGTAACCTATTAGTGCCGACCTCTGCTGGTAATGAATATAAAAGAACTACACAATTTTATCATCTTTCCCCAACAGCTGAAGTAATTGTATATGCAGATTAAACTTTTTACACCTTCGGGAGAAAAGACTGGAGTACAGAGAAGGTTGCGGGCTCATAGATTCATTATATGCTCCTAGCTTCCGTCTCTGGAAGCTGCAGCCCAGCTTCATTTCAAAAAATCCCTTTTCAATTCTGTTTCATCAGCCCCTCTTCCTCACTCACACGCTCTGAGGCTAACTTTAATCTGACAGCACGTCCATTGGTGTGTTACTTGGGTGAAAAAAAACTTTTAAAAAAGTGTGACTGAAAACAAAAAAACAAGAAACATGATGGAGGGGTGGCAGTAGAGGGAGAGTGACAGAGAAGTTTGACACATGCACCAGTTTGAGAGGCATGAGAAGTGGTTGGAGTTGGGAGTTTTGACTTTGATGGGAGCACAGTTGTGGAGGAAGGTAATTTCACAAATCACTGCACCGTGAGAGGGGTGTGTGTTTTAAGGGGGCATGCTTGGTTTCACAGCCTGTAATTACCCTACTGTAAAACAAGTGGAAAAGAGAAATTTATTCAATTTTACTAAAAATTGGAGGGTAAAACATGCTTGGTGAGCACAGTGGGCAGGTGAAATCAAGTGGGAGAAATGCAATTGAGGCAAATACAGTGAATGATGAAGATCAACTGATGAGATGTGTTTTTTTATCAACGAAAACAAAACAAAAAAGGAAAATGTACTCAAGGGTGAGATGCAGATCAGAGAAATAGAATTTCTTATGAATGTAGACTTTAAGATGCACGCTACTAGCATTTTTTATAATTTAGGTAAGTGAGATACATACATTATTTTTAATATGGATATTGCAGTTGTTAATACTTCAATAGCTATTCATTTAGAACATGGGTCCAAATTCTGAAAAAAGTTGGCATGATTCAAAATATATGTGCATTACAAAGCAAAAATAAATAAATGACTGACCAGGACTTAGGTTGTCCAAAGTGCAAGTAGTTGATGCTATATAGATCCATGTCCTCAGTGTGCCAGGCAAATGTAGTTTTCCACATCCCAAAATACAAGTACGGTGTGTTGACACCTTCAATGACAATGCCACACTCCTGCTCCACCATATCCAGTAGAGTGTTGAGGTGGCCCACATTCCACTCATTGACACCCTGAAAAAAAAAACACACATAAAAAAAAATAGGTTCATCTGTCATAAATGTATCATAACACAGGCATTAAAAAATATTTACATCATTTAAAAAATATTTCAATGCAATACAAGCAAAGTGGAACACCAATATCTAACCAGCAGATGGTGCTGTTGTGAAATTACTGGTTGATGACAGATCCCTAAATATAGTGAAGAATTTTAAAAAAATTCAAAAACTACTTGAATTGATTGAACGATTGTGTGTTTTCTGTGTTGGTAGAGCAAGTGCTGTAGAGTTTTCGTGTATGTGTAACACTGACCTCATCATAGATGGACCCACTAACATCAGCACCATAAATTGGTGACACAAAAGTCAGGTTTTTCCAGTACTTCCTCTCAAGGTCATCAAAATCTTTGTGGCGTGGAGTGCAGTACCTTAAACAATGCAAGATTCAAGAGAATATATAAAGATTACAATTTTTAGTTTTTAGTTAATTTACATGCATCCATAAAGACCTCAATATTTGGGATCTTAACTGCAGAGAAGTTATATATCAATTTGTCATCTAAATGAGCAATGCAATATCAATTTGAGTTTAAGTTTTGCTTTTTCTAAATATCCCATTGTGACCAGGCTTTTATATGTTACATACACTTCTCTCTACAAATCTCAACACAACATTTTGTCATCTCCTTCAGGTGTCCTAACACTTGTGTAACTCAGTTTTTGATATATCCAAAATACTAATGAAAACAAACTCACTTCTTGCTGTTAGCTAATTTGCGGTATTCACCAACAGTCATAGACTTCTTCTGGATGTTGTATTGTGTGAAGAGGCCTGACTGACCAGTCACCACCTGAGTGATGGGAGCTGGAATCACCATGTCCTCAATGGTGTCATAGTTCTTTCGTGGTTTCCAGCCTTCAGGAGGGATAACCTAGTGAAATAGTTTGGTGTTAAGTTTTCAACTTAAGAAAGATATGAGAGTCAAAATAGGTCATAATGCATCATATACTGTGCAGAGTGGGGGATACCCACCTTTGCCAGACCAGCACGTTGAGCTCCCTCACTTTCCATGTACGCAATGTATTTAGAAAAATCCTTGAATTCCTCCATGGTTGGTCTAAAAGTCATAATCTTGCAGCTGGGGTTCTTGGTGCTGGCTGGAGAAACTTGTGGCAGCAGTGTGGCTGGCGGCACCTGTGAGCCAGGTAAGGCTGTTGGAGCTGCATTAGGAGCAGTGCTAGCTGCATCTGGGGCTGTAGATTGTACAGGGGTGATGAGCTCCACTGGAGCAGTTGGGGCAATAGGCTGCTCAGGGGCAGAGGAAGCAGTTGGCTGTATTGGGATATCTGGTTCAATGGCCTGTGTGGGGTTATCTGGTTCAATGGCCTGTGTGGGGTTATCTGGTGCAATGGCCTGTGTTGGGGTATCTGGTGCAATGGCCTGTGTTGGGGTATCTGGTGCAATGGCCTGTGTTGGGGTATCTGGTGCAATGGGCTGTGGTGGGGTATCTGGTACAGCGGGCTGTGGTGGGGTATCTGGTTCAATGGGCTGTGTTGGGGTATTTGTGTTAAAGGGCTGGGTTGGGGTATTTGGTGCAATGGGCTGTGTTGGGGTATCTGGTTCAATGGCCTGTGTTGGAGTATCTGGTGCAATGGGCTGTGGTGGGGTATCTGGTGCAATGGGCTGTGGTGGGATAGATGGTTCAATGGGCTGTGTTGGGGAATCTGATGCAATAGGTTGTGTTGGGGTATCTGATTCAATGGGCTGTGTTGGGGAATCTGATTCAATGGGCTGTGTTGGGGAATCTGATGCAACGGGCTGTGTTGGGGAATCTGGTTCAATGGGCTGTGTTGGGGAATCTGGTTCAATGGGCTGTGTTAGGGAATCTGGTTCAATGGGCTGTGTTGGGGTATCTGGTTCAATGGGCTGTGCTGGGGGATCTGGTTCAATGGGCTGTATTGTGGCATTTGTGTTAAATGGCTGGGTTGGGGTATTTGTGGTAATTGGTTGTGTTGGTGCATCTGGAGCAATGGGCTTTTTTGGCCCAGTTGGAGCAATAGGCTGCTCAGGGCCAGAGGGAGCTCTTGGCTGTACGGGGGCATTTGGGGCAATGGACTGTATTGGGGAAGTTGTGGCATTATGCTGATTAGGAGCAGAGAGAGCACTTGGCTGTGTTGGGGGATTTGAGGTATCTGTGGCAAAGGGCTGTTTTAGAGCATTTTGGGTAATTGGTCGTTTTAGGGCAGCTGTGGCGATGGGCTTTTTTGTGGCATTTGTGGCAATGGGCCTTTTGGGGGGATTTGTGGCTTTGGGTAGTTTTGGGGCAGTTGTGGCAATGGGCAGTTTTGGCACAACTGGTTGTTTTAGAACATTTGGGCCAATGGGCAGTTTTGGAGCATTGGGCTGTTTTGGGGCATTTGGGGCAATGGGACGTTTTGTGGGATTTGGGGCAATGGGACGATTTGTGGGATTTGGGGCAATGGGAAGTTTTGTGGTATTTGGAGCAATGGGACGATTTGTGGGATTTGTGGGATGTACTGCTGCCTGTGGGGCAATGCGCGCTGGGGCAATGAATGTTTGTATGTAAAGCTGTAATGGGTCAATTGGTTGTATTGGGGTAGGCTCTGGAGCAAGTGCTGCAGCCAATCCTCTTCCTAAAGCATTAGGGGTTCTTCGTGAACCTGAGGTTACAGTTCTTGATCGAGGGGGGCGTCCACTTCGAGCAAGAGGTAAAAGTGGGTCATAGTCGGGATCCATCTCGTCATCCATCTCGTCTGCAGGCCAATCTAGTAAAGAGACCAAAAGCATTTAGGATTTATGCAGTCTGGTTATTCCTATAATATCAAATGAATTAACCATCACACGTGTTGAGCAGATGTTAAACTATAGTGTTTATTGTAAAGAATATTAATAATATAATATTCTTTCATGTACCAACCGTGGTGGTAGTTTTATTTTGGTAGGTCATATGAAGTCAACGTCTATAACTTAAGCTATACTAGGGTGCAAGAGAAAAACATGCATTTTTTAAAACACTACAAACGTCACTCTAAACAAGTCAATGGAGAGTGCCACACCG
Source organism: Philypnodon macrostomus (assembly GCA_036025475.1). Lineage (NCBI taxonomy): Eukaryota > Metazoa > Chordata > Actinopteri > Gobiiformes > Eleotridae > Philypnodon > Philypnodon macrostomus. The sequence goes on along the minus strand of JAVQKC010050766.1, from coordinate 1,755 downwards.
CTTTATACACCGTCAATACAGTGTGACGTTTAACCTACTATCTACAAGAATAAGCAAATGCATACTTCCTTGTTCTACAGATCTGATATTGCGCCCCATGTAGACAAACTATGGACTTTAAATCGTTGATTTAGCGCTAGGGGATTTTATTAAACCGTGCGTCTCTTTACAAAATGTGTACACAATTGTGGTCGAAGGGTAGGTTTACAGTGTCTGTAAAACAGTCACCGTCATCTTGTTTTGAATCGACTTTGTATAGACTGCAGACATAGTAAGTCCACATAAACCCAGCTGGCCAACCACAACAGAAGGCCTAACACTACACAACCTTTAACTAGATAGGCTACGAAACTTACTACAGGAGGCAATACAGGAAATTTTAAGGCAGTTAACTACATTTAGAAACTCACACACTTGGGCAAATGTGCTCCCCTGACGTGAGCAGAGTAAAGGGCTTTTGTGTGTAAGGTAATCAGTGTTGCAGCAGCTGCTTAATGGTGGCGGTGGGTCAACTCAACAGCTAACGTGAACGTTACTAAGAACAGATAGACAAAGACAAATTGTACTTGTTGTCGAAAAATGGGCGAATGTCTAAATAGAACTGAATTTAAAATGAAACCTTTACTTTATATGGTATATGAGAACGACCAAACGATCATTAGCTGCTACTACTTCCATATAGGCATTCGGAAAACAACACCGCGACGACAGACACTATATAATACAACAAATAACATGTCCTGAGAGTTAATAATGCAATTCTCCCTCAAGACTTACGTCCTGCAGCAAATAAAGGGTGCACTCTTGTTCAAAACAGTCGGTTTCGTTTCGTTGAAATCCTTTAGATCGATTTTGCTCTAGCATTAGCCACAGCACAGGCTAACGGGGGGTTGTTTGGGAGTTACGCCCCCTGTAAAACCTTAGTTTGTGATTGGCTAGGTGATGCAAGTGACGTGAATACGACAGTGCACGCTGATCTCTGATTGGTTCATTTCAGATTGACACGCGATCCGACCAGTAAAACCACGCTTTTCACCAGCGGTACGTGTGCTGCAGATCTAACTTTACGAACGTGATCGCCGTGCACGTAGGCTGCACAATAATGAGACAAGCAATATTAAAAAAAAACAACTGTCTTTGGTTTCATTTTCATTGTTTGATATTACCACTATCCACACGCCGGTAAATTTCTGGTTGAAGATAAGAAACCAACAAGCCATTTGGATTACATTGTTTTTTATATAGAATGGAGGGTGTTGTGCATTGTTTTTTATCCAGAACGGAGGGTGTTGTGCATTAGTTTTTATCTAGAATGGAGGGTGTTGTGCATTGGTTTTTTTAATCTAGAATGGAGGGTGTTGTGCATTGGTTTTTAATCAAGAATGGAGGATGTTGTACATTGGTTTTTATCTAGAATGGAGGATGTTGTACATTGGTTTTTAATCAAGAATGGAGGGTGTTGTGCATTGTTTATCTAGAATGGAGAATGTTGTACATTGGTTTTTATCTAGAATGGAGGGTGTTGTGCATTGGTTTTTTTTTTTAATCTAGAATGGAGGGTGTTGTGCATTGGTTTTTAATCAAGAATGGAGGGTGTTGTGCATTGTTTTTTCTCTAGAACGGAGGCTTGTTGTGCATCGGGTTTTATCTAGAATGGAGGATGTTGTGTTTTGGTTTTTATCTAGAATGGAGGGTGTTGTGCATTGTTTTTTATCTAGAATGGAGGGTGTTGTACATTGGTTTTTAATCAAGAAT
>JAVQKC010050750.1:0-14763 GCA_036025475.1 Philypnodon macrostomus | reverse complement strand
GAGACACACCTCACAAACATCTACAGACACACCTCACAGACGTCTACAGACACACCTCACAGACGTCTACAGACACACCTCACAGACATCTACAGACACACCTCACAGACATCTACAGACACACCTCACAGACATCTACAGACACACCTCACAGACGCCTACAGACACACCTCACAGACGTCTACAGACACACCTCACAGACGTCTACAGACACACCTATATATATATTTAGATATAGATATAGATATACTGACTATAAGTCTCAGGCGCAAGGCAAACTATGAAAAAAATACAGTAACCTTATTTTACTCCCTGCTGCGTGCCAGTGCAGACTTTGCCCATAGCAAACACCTGCCTGCCTCTTCAATGTAAAATCCTATCTTGTTTTATTCATTTCAGCTTCACCTTTGCCTGGCCTGATCTCAGCAGCTTCCAGCACATCTGTATGCCATCGGCTGTATCACTCGCTAACATGGGGCTCAACACAGCGGCAGCAAGATACATAGAGAATAGCTAAAGGCCTGTATGTGAGCTGTTCCTTCACAGATATAAGAATACTAGTCTATGGAACAGTAGCAAGGAATGTAATGGCTTCCATGTGTATGTGAGACATGGGCCTCTCTACTGCTGTCAGTTCTGCTTATAAGTGTTGAAGGCAAGACCACATGATCTAAAACATGACCAAGGTAAAATTAAAAAAAATATACATGTTAATTTGTGGGCAGCGTGGCACATTGGTAGGAGGGTTGGCAGTTCGAATCCAGCTCAAAATTGTGCATACTTTCGTTGTGTTCTTGGGCAAGACACGGTGTTAAAGGTGTAGTCTTCCCCTACAGCAACATAAATCAAAATCTGTGAGATAGAACCTAGACCAATGGTAATTGATTTTTACTTTAGTCCCTCCCCTTTAACATTTTTTTAATTTTAGGAAATGTACAGACTACACCTTTAACATTGCCTGTTCATAAATGTGATTAGTGTTGTGTTGTGGTCGGAGAGGCCATGGTGCAGATTTGGCTGCCATGTCTATGTCAGTGTGCCCCAAGGCAGCTGTGGCTTCCAAGGTAGTTTACCACTAGCAGCGTGACTGTGGGTTGAATGAATTAAATGAGTGGGATAAATTAGTTAAATGAATGATTGATTCTTGTCAGGGTTAAAATTTAACCATGTGTTAAGGTATACTTTATTGACCCCATCCTGAAATGTGTCTCTTCATTTGACCAATTCTTCAGTGCAACTGTGGCAACCTGTCAGGAGCAGTGGCCAGTCGAAACTAACTCTATAAAAAGATGTTAGTCTCTCGTTGTTTTTAAAATTTAAAAACACAGGCCTCTGCAGCTCATAATGCTTAGTCTGCAATATTGCCGTGCCATCATTATGGAAGACCAAATAAACATGTGTGAATTACAACTCAAATCTGGCACAAATAAGAATACATTTGCTTGTAATATATGGTTAGAGGAAGAAGTAATGACTTCAAAGAAACAATATCAAAGAGACCAAAGTGACTAAAACAAACTAAATGATGAAGAGAAGAGAGATCCTAATTGGCGTGTGGGTTGCATTGATTTCTGGAAGTTATCATATTTGTACATGCACTTAGATGAACTAGTCACATGGGAAAAGCACACTACTCAGGCTATTGCCCTCAGTCTTCGTTAAGAGAAAGACACTAAATGACTTTATTTTTCATTATGCAGTTATTAAAAATGTATTCTTTACTATATGTCATTATATATCTTGAAAGGATCACAATAATGCAGGTATGGATTTTAGCAGGTCTAAAAAGGGCTCAGTAAACACAAATCTTTGTTTTTCTTAGTTGTTAAAAACAAATCATGAAAGACACAAAAACACTAATTTTACATCTTCATTCAGTCACATTCTGGTGGTAAAGCGATCTCTATAGCCACAGTTGCCCTAGGGAAGACCTGGCAGCCATACTCCATCTATGACCCCTCAAATCATAACGGACCTTGTAATACAGTTCATTTTACAACTCTTACATACAGAGAAAAAATGCTTCTAATTAGAGACTTTTGCATTTGTTTAACGTGAGACCAAGATTATTGTTCCTCTATAATATACAATGTGTACTGCATAGTTGCTTCCAATTCCCCCATGGCCTTTTTGTGTATGTGGACATTTCTTCTTTCTTTCTTGCACAGGACTGGTGGTCTTCTGAGAGGCACTGCGTCAGAAACAGCTACAGACTATAATTACCAGTAGCTCCGGCGTGAGTGCACTGAGCCTGCTGGGTAATTACCATAAGAGCTGCCCAGGAAGTATGGCTCCAGCACTTTTTCCAGTGGCACTATACCAGGCCTTTCCGTGTTATCGAGCAAAAAAATACACGGTACTATACTGATTGCATCTAAGAGCAAATAATAATACCTGTACAAGTAATGGACAGTTAATAACACTTAAAGGGGAACTATGCAACTTTTTACTTTAACAAAACATCAGTCAGAGTGATCCTAAATGAGTTGTTGTGGGGTGAATGAAGCTTCCTTGCAATGATGAATGTCGCTGGTAGTCTCAGGTCAAGTCATAGGTCTGGCCAAAACCACAAATTGCATTGAAACAGGCTTTTACAGAGAGAGCACCAAGAAATAAAAATATTCCAAACTGAGGCAGACCTGGTGTTTTTGTGTTAAACAGGAGCTTTGTGATCATCTAGAGTCTATATATAAAGTATATATTCTTTGTGTTTTTTCTGTGGACAGTGGTATTCTTTGAAACTATAGGGGGAGTGAAACAGTGAAACAGTTATGTATGCAGATTGGATGTATATGGAGGTAAAATTCACACAATTGTTATGCAAGTTGTTTTTATACTTAGTTATAAAATACTTGATAGGTTCAATACGCTATAGTTAACCCACTTAAACTTCTCCAACCAATTTATTAATGGTGAAATATTATATTAAGGTCCAATCATTGATATATAGTCACAAAAAGTTTGAGAGTTTTTACTTTTGGGTAAAATTGATGGAAAATGGTAACAGTGATAGTTCAGTATATCACACATATAGGGGAGGGGTGTCCATACTATGGGCTGGGCCCAAATGTGGCCCACTGTGACACTAAAATCTGCTGATGATATGTGTCCAGAAAACAGATTCAACTGAAGGGACTTTTGGTGAAGAGAAATTGGTCCCCTGTGAGAGTGGCCCTCTTCGGTATACATTTTTGACCCTCAGTGAAAAAGGTTTAGACACCCCTATAGAGTATTTATCTGGAACCATTTTATAGTCATTTATTGGTTATAGTGCATTTCAGGAACATTCTGTAATTCCACTCAAAAGTGAACTATTTCTAACTTTGTGTAGCTAGTAATGGTTTTATTTCCATTTGAATGAAAAAAAAAATAATAATAATAATCTAATTTAAAGATGTTAATTGGTAACTTTTCCTGCAGATTACTGATGTAAAAAATAAAATATTTTCATGTGGAAATAATGCATTTTGTGTCTAAAAATGACCAAAAAAATTGCATACTTTTCCAGTATCAACATCTCTTAAAGTTAGTTCAGCTAGTTCATCTTTCATAGATGGGAAGGGGAAAACAATGACTTTTTAATTGTATATTTAGTCTATGCATGCAAAAAAAAGATTGTAATAAAACAGCAATAAATCCATCTAGAAATTAGATATAAACAAATCAAAATATTGTTACAAGTACAAGACTCTTGGAACATTCTTGGTTGACCTTACACTTGGCCAAATACCCTTGTCATTCATGTATTCCTTCCTTCAAAGCATGCTGGACAGTTAATTACAGTGAACACAGTCTTTCACACAAGCCAAGGCAGGTCAGTGAAATTTAAGACAACCAACAGAATCCCAGTAACACCCGAAGAACTGAAGCTATGTGTGCAAAAACTGACCATGTAAATTTTTTTGTGGTTATCTGAATAAGCTGCCTTTATATGATCTCAGACCCGACCTCTGGCAAGATATTTTCAGAACTGCCACTCACTGGATATTTTCATACTATTCTCTGGTTGTATCTGAATAGTCAATTATCAACATTTCTATAATACTGAATGGTCATTTGTCAATGGTCCACCTGCCAGGCACCCACCACCACCACACCATGTTCAAAGTAAGTCTATTTTATTCTTCATTCTGATGCTTGGTTTGCCTTGAAGATATGTGTATTCAATATGGAATAAAACTGCATTTTGTAATAAACAGATCCAGCATCTTACACCTAACTATAAAATGTATTGAATCTTGTGGCACATGAGTGAGTTTATTACAAAATGTGTTTTTTTTTTTTGGACAATGAAGTCATTTTTGTTATTACATTTTGTCAGATTATTACAAGATTTACCTTATAAAGTGGCCAGAAATAAATTCAAACATTTAAATTTACTACAGTTTTTGAAGATTTGTACTTCACTTAAGTTGTATCCATTACATGTTAAAGACAAAATTCATACTTTTTACTCCACAGCATTTCTATAATAAGACAGAAGTAGAGAACTCCTACACAGAATATATCTTTAAACCAAAAGGTAGTTCATGTTGTTTCTCATTTGTGTGTGAATTTTCACTTATACACCCTGAAGATAATCATTAATTATTGTTATTGACAGTTTTAGACTTGTCTTACCCGTGGTCAGGGCTGGTTTACTGTTGTTACTTTCAGTTTTTGTTTGATTTGAACATAAATTCATCTCAGTTTAGTGTAAAGTTAGACCTGATTTAGCCCTAGTTTATATGTATTTAGCTTTAATACCTTTTTGTTTCATTAATGGATTTACACTAAACAAAGTCATCTGTCTCTAGTTATTTAAGGAGGAGACTAACGTTTGACACATCCTCTTAGGAGGCTATATCAAATCCATTTTATTCATTATTTGTGGAGCAGCAATGGCACGCAATTATTCTTGCATGCATTCATTTGAAATACATAGAGAAAATCAACTTTTATACAAGTACTCTGACTACTAAGTATTTTTGAAAACTTAAGTCAAGTCAAGTAATAATCTGACATGCCTGACTGATGTAATGGGAGTAATATTTGACCAGGAGGATCTGTACTGAAGTTTGTTCTCTTTGTCCACCACTAGTATTATCTAATGCTGACTTGAGAGGCTATATCTGCGAATACATAGCAGTTCACCAAAGCCATCTTTTTATGTCTACAGTTGAGTTTTTCATGGAGCACAGATCTGACAGTGTGTCTGAACTGAAATAGGTCATGTTAGAAGTGGCTCCTCTGATACCAGGCGTTTCCTTCTGAGGATTCCTCTGTGCTGCTAAAGAGGTCATGGACTGTATAGAGAAATGTAAATACGAGGGAACTGAGACTATATTGCAGTCAATTGAAAGGGTTCTTCCACAGATAAAATGGGTTCAAAGAAAGCCTGACTGATTTTCAGGTTGACTTCAGTACAGACACTATTTAACTACACCACAAAGTGGAATGATATCTTGTTACCCAATGGATGTTATTTTAGTTGGATTAGGTAGAGTCAAATGCAGTAATAAAGACTATTGCCAATTGAGAGCCTGAAGGCCACAAAAGATTGCTTTGTGGGCCGCATTTGGTCCCCGGGCCATAGGTTGGACAGCCCTGGTCGACATCCAGGTCTATCTAACCCATCCCTCTGCATCCTCTTCTCTCACACCAACGTACTTTAGATCTTCTTTCACTACCCTTGGCCTTCTGTCTGGCAGCTCCAACCTCAGCCCCAGATATTCAACTCACTTTTGCACTTTTCAAACTCACTCAAGGATAAACAAAACTGACCCGAGATTGCACTCCCTGTATATTGATACATCAATCAGGAAAAGCCTATAGGACACTACTTCAAAAAATCATGTATAGCTTCAAGCCAGCATCACGCCATTGGGGATGTGTTGAATCTCATTTTCTTTTGGCAAAGCTTGAGCAGTGGGCTTTGGAGATTCACTGTTGGATCTCCCCCCACTGGGCCACAGCTAAAGTTAAAAGTGTAAACGTGTCTATATGAAAAACAGCAAGCATTTCAGCCATGAGAGACTTAAATAAAATGGAGACAAAATACTGATGCAATAGATTTATTGGAAAAAATGTGGCGCTGAGACCCCGGCAAAGGGTCAGAGACATTGATGATGGAAGCATTGTAGGGAGAATAGAATAGTGTAGGTATAGCGCCGATCACCCCTAGAGCCCAGACACTGGTGGTTGCATAGGAGGGAAAGCTTGGGACAAAGTTCTTCTGAGCTGTAGAGATTGAGATGACTCTGCTGCTGAGGACATGATGGGACTGATGAATGGGAGACACAGGCAGCTTAAATATAGGCAGCTGAGCAGTGATTGGCTCAGTGGATGAGGAAGTAGAATGTGATTGGCTGAGATTAATTGAGGTCAGGAGTCTTCTTGAACTTCTGCATTAATTTTAATTTCTCTTAATACAATATTAGATTAGAGTGCTCGGAACACATCATACATTCACTTACTGTCATTGGTGTCTATTCATATACATATACATTTTTACCTCTTCAAATCCTCAAACACATACTGAGATCCGTATTTACATGAATGAATTCTATAACAATATGCTTGGGTAAACCCTATTCTCTTATTTGTCCTAATTGTCACTATAAAGTTTACTCGTGAAACTCCAAGCAACTATGGGCATTAGGCGGGGTACACCTTGGACAAATGGTTAGTTATATGGTTAGGGATCCAGAGGCATGCATTCACTCTCAAATTCATTCACTAGGGGCAATTTAATAATAATAATGGTTTAGATGTATATTGTGCTTTTCAATAGCACTGGTGATAGAACCGTGGCTGCCTACGGCCCCCCCAAACACCAATCACACAACCACATTCTTTCAAAGTGGGTTCAATGTCTTGCCCAGGGACACAACAGAATGTACTCAGGCAGGGACTTGAACTGGCAACCCTCTGCTCCTACCCACTGTGCCGCTGGGCGGTTTAGAGTCACCAAGTCTCATAAGTTTTTGAAAAATGGGAGGAAGCAACCTATTGTAACGGACGGCACGGAGACTCTTGAGACGTTGGCAGAATGACATTAGAAGAGTGGGTAACAAAATGAACCAAATATCCCTGTTGAAGTTAGTTAGTTGTTAGGAGCTAGTTTTCAAGTAGTTTTGATTCTAGTTGAACTTTCTAAGTTGGGAAAGGTGAATCAGCACAAAATGTACATTATAGTCATGTCTGCCACATTATGACAGACATATTTAAAAGTCAGTTAATTGTGCCACGGTTTGGCTCAGTCAGTAGAGCATGTGGCCCATATTCAGAGCCTACAGTGCTCGACCCAGTGTCATGAGTTTGCATCTGGCTCACGACATTTCGCCGAATCCCCCTGGATTCCTGCCAGTCTACTCATTTATATATATATATATATATATATATATATATATATATATATATATAGCGTCAGATTGCGTTCAGTTCGTTTGTCCTGTGGGTTTATGGTAAAGCACAGACAGTAATGGCTGAAGGGATGTATCGGGTCGATATGTGCGTAGTGTGTCAGTCCAAGGGGAGTTTATCTCTGAACAAATGTGTCTGCTGCCTCTCAGGCTTCTCCTCCATCACCGCTCTGTCAAAACTAATATAAAACAGGGGCAAGTGTGGAGAGTAGCAAAATAATATCCTAAAATGTCAATTTTAAGCTAAATTTCTTGCAGGACCTTCGTGGACCCCTAGGGGGCCCCAGACCCCACTTTGGGAATCACTGCAGTAGACTGTACCTACGGAGTAATAACCGATTCTTAAAGACTGTTGCTAACTTCACGTAGGTGTGTCTATACAAAACACCAAAGATACACCCATGGACGAGATAAAATGCATGCAACACTGAATTGCTGAACACTACATATATATTGAAGCTTTCCACTATGGTACAGACTAAACAAAATGAAAGTAGAGAAATAGTGAAAAGTCAATATCATCATTAAGTCCAGGAAAAGTGTGGCTTGAAGAGTTTCTATCCAAAAAGTTTCTCATCTTCAATGACCATGACTTTCAGTTGGCTGATGTTGCAATGACCTGACGAATTAAAATGTTGGACGATAAGAGAGTGGGGATTCTGTGATTTGATCTCTTCATCTCTGTTGTGGGAGTCCAATGTCAAAACATATAAAGGGATAATATGGTCCTTTTAAACGAATCTAGACTTTTACATTTCAGGTTTGTAGAAAAGCATTTAGATTCATACATCTTCTTCTGCGATTTCCTTAGTTGTGGAAATAGAAACTGTCCAAGCAACTTTGGGTCTTAGGTGGCATAGTTATAAATTATCTTGATAACACTTTATTTTACATAGCCCTTAACTACATTGTATCTACCTCATTAAGTACACTGTAACTAACTGTAATAACATGTAACTACATTGTACCTAACCCTAACCCCAACTCTAACCATTCTGTATGTACAATGTAGTTGCATATTATTATAATTTGTTACACAGTGTTTTACATTGTACTTAATGGGGGAGATACAATGTCGTTAAGGGTTATGTAAAAAAAAAGCCAGAAATTTGATACAGTTAGGTAGTTAGGGGTGAGCTGATCTGATGATGAGGAGGATTTTTTAGGTAATTCGCTATTTCACTCACCACTATTTGTAGTAGCCTGTCCCACCAATGGAAACACTGTGAATAACCGTCATTGTTTTTCAGTTTTTTCAGAAGACATGGAGGTTGTGTTGGGTCATCTAGTTACATAATTCCACCATCATCAAGTGTGCTTTGGGTAAATCCTACAACTTTGGCACAAGAGACGTACCGGTAATAAGAATCTCCCAAATCTCCCCCAGAAGTCCTTTCACCATCTGCTCTGTCATCCGGTTTGTGGTCTGACAGAAAGCTACTGTATGCCCCGTCATCATTTAAGTCTGGCTTTTCAACACGTCTGTGCCCGAAACACTGGTCTCTTTGTACGGCCCATGGCAGAGGTGGGTAGCAACGGGTTACAGTTAGTTTTATCAGCAAACTGTAACATACAGATCCATGCACCATAACCTTTGCAGTTATTATAGAAATCATGTTAATATAAACTAGGTCCTGTGTTAAGTATTTGTTCTCTTTATTGTATGGCAGCATGTTGGAAAGACTCCAGGAAGATCTGAATAAAATGAAATGTTGGATTATTCTGACTTTTTACTTTATCAAAGCTTCAAGGTCTGTGTGATCCTCATTGAGTGTTTGTGGGGGTGAATGAAGCTTCTTTGCTAGGATGAATGTCTGAACAGGCTTTTAAACAGGATTTTAAACAGTGAGAGCTCCAAGAAATAAAAAGATTTGAAACTGACACAGACCTGGTGTTTTTGTGTTGAACAGGAGCTAAATGGGGAGCTCTGTGACCAAACCAGTGAAAAGATGCATAGTACCCCTTTAATTTTTAATATTTTAGAGGGTTGGCAGTTTGAATCCCACTCCATACTGTTGTGCACTTGGGCAAGACACCTAACCACACATTGTATGCATATGTAGGCATTAGCCCCCGGAATGACTGCCATGTTTCTGTCAGCCACGAGCTTACCACGAGCAGTGTGTGATTAATAGTAAATACGTAAATGTGAGCCATTATTATTATAAGTAATAATGGATTATATTTATATTGTGCTTTTCAAAGCCACACGGCTTTCTCAAAGCACGATATTTTGAGTCCATTATTCATTCATATCACATTCACACACACTGGTGGCTGCCATTGTGCGCCTACAGCCCCTTCGACCACCACCAAACACCAGTCACACAACCACATTCATTCATAGATTAAGTGTAATGTGACTCAGAGACTCGAACCAGCAACTCAAACCACCGGTGACTCGAACTGGCGACTCGAACCGCCCACTGAAACAAGCGACTCGAACCGGCAGCTCGAACCTGCGACTTGTACTGGCGACCCTCTGCGTGACTGCCTCCCCTAGTACTGTTTTTTTCTCTTCTCAGTAATAATTCAGTACTTGTTACTTTAATATTGTGCAGTCACAATACACACTTGAGTAAAATGAATGTCCGCTCTATCCTCCACTGATAGAAGGCGACATGACTGTGCAGTAATGGAGTATTCTCAGTCCCGGGACAGGACTGACATACCGAGATATTAGAACGCCGTCTTGTGTTTTCGACTCGGCAGATCGGAGCAGTCAGTCGTGCAATGAGAGTACAGAGAAGAAAGTGCCCTGTCAATCTCACACCAGGAGGCACGGTGAGGCAGGGCCCGGACTGGAAGCAAAAAATATATTTCAATACAATGTTGGAACAAGAGAAGGAAGCAAGATAATATTACATATGAAACATGAAACCCCTGACTGCTTTGGGCTGTTATAATAATCAGGTAAGGCTTGCAGTGACTATATTATATGTCTTTTGCACATCTAGCATTTCACTTTGGATTGGTTCTTTTTTTTTCCTGCTTAAAGCTTTTAGATGGATGCATGTTCCTTTAAAGCCCTCTCTCCCCCTGCCGATCCCACCCGCTTTACTATATCAGCTCAAGTCCGCAATGAACAGAACTGGGAATGAGGTCTAATTAGCATGAGAACTGAACTGATCACTCAAACAGCTTTTTTAAAAAATGCATATATAAAATCTTATTTTCCTTAAGAGTGCTATGTCCCAATTCATTTCTAATAACAGATCATATCACATAATAGATTTGAAAAGTTAACGCCAAAGAATTAATCAGTTATCTAACAAGAAATCAGACCTCCACCAAGGCAGCTCATTTCCATAGATCACTCTAAAAATCTGGTAAATTGTTCCTAGTGTTATTCCTGACCTATCTCTGAAAATTGTATCCAAATCTGTTCAGTAGTTTGTTGCTAACAGACAAAAAACTAAACAAACAGGGGTGAACACATTACCTCCTTGGCTACATGACATGTATATATCCTTCAACATACTTTCCAGCCACTGTTCAGGGCTGTTTAGTGTTTTGTAATGAAAGAGTGCTTTACCCGAAAATGACACATTTGGATGTCCGTAACCGTCTTTTAAATACATTTTAGCCCTGAAGACTAAAGCTAAATCACTGCACTGTATGACACACTCTCTCTATAAACTAAACAGGATTAAAGTGTTTTTTAGTGACAGCTGTAATAAATTACACTAATCTGATGATATGTTGTTGGTATGTGGAGAAATGCACCCAGCTACTGCAGCCATTACATCATGTTGAACTACAGTTGACGTAAGCATTTGGATAGAATAGGGATCCAACAAACTTTGGACAATCCTGTAAAACACACAGTAGAGTCACGATGAAATGAAATACAGATAGCTTAGACAGATACAGACAGATTTTTAGTACCTAAATCAATGGCTGTAAAAGGCTAATTAAGTACAAAAATGTTTTTTTCCACTTTTTAACTGTCTATACTAAAATAATGCATCAGTTTTATATATATATATAGCTTGCGAAACTAATGTAGATAGCTAGCCTGATAAACCAGCCCCCCTACTTTATTTACTTTATATATTTATTTATATTTTTTTTATTTCAAATGTGGGGTTTGGTCCCTTTGTTCACAGCAAATCATTTCCTGGGGATTTTGTGGACGGACCAATCACGAGCCACATCGGTGTGTGCTTTTGTTGGCCATGTCATATAAAAGATTGCTAATGTGACTTCCTTGTTAACAACAAGTTGTGTACAGCCATGTGTGGCTTTTTAGCGTCATATCTGGTGTTTCTGATCGGTAAACTCCACCTTTAGACCAGACTAAAATCTTCATGTAGTAAAGGAAAAGAGTTATTGGCAGTTGGCCAGGCTAGTAGTTAGCATGTTAGTTAGCATTGCAGTTTTATTTTGTAAACAGGAAATTAGTATGTATTTGGCCTTTGAACCCTGTGCAACCCTGAGTCAATTGGTCACAAAACAAAAGACCCAGTGTGTGACTTGTTTGTCTCTGTGTCTGTCAATTGCCCAGGATATAGGCCACCAAAAGCATGTCAACCATAACCCTTAAGGATATATTAAAGACATTTGTGGTCAGTCTGTTTCTTTGGTCCAAGTTTGACCTCATAAGATTTAGTAGCAGGTTTATATTTCAGAGATGAGTCAGTTTGAGTGGACACATCTGTACTTCATCTGATTAAACCCACACCATTGTCTTTTTATCAGAGCCAGACTTGATCTCACAGTCTAAGTTTAGAAGTGTTTAATAAACCTCCTGCCAAGTGTTTTTTAACAGCAGCCATGATGTGATCAGGATTCACAGACTCTGAGTGGACGTCTGGGCCGGGGGCTAAATCGTGTTAGCACACAACTCGACCTGTCACAGCAATTAACCAGCCTGCTAGCATAATGACCTCATCAGTGTGTGTGTGCCAAGAGTGAGTAAACTTTGATAGAAAGAGAGATCTTGTTAGGAGCAGACCAAGAGCTGATGACTTAACTTAAAGTAGCAAGACAATCTAAGCTGTGGCAAAGTGGACAATCTCCCTGGATGGAGTCTACATGTCCTTCCTGTGTTACTGTGTGTTCTCCCCGCCTTCCTTCCTCCCACCGCCCAAAGAGAGGCATGTGTTAGCAGAATTGGTCAATCTAATTTGTGAATGAATGTAAGAATGAATTTTAGTTTTATAGTTTTAAAAGAAGTAGTGATTTATTGTATTTTGCGCAGCACTTTGGGAATGTTTTGTTTGTGAAATGTGCTTTGAGTGAATTAGTAGTTGATAGCTGATGTCTCAGTTAGGGCTGAAACGATTCATCGAGTAATTCGATTAGCCAAAAGCTTCAATTACAATTTTATGCTTCGATGATTCATTTGATGTGTTTCTGCACGGACATTATTGCTGGCAGAGCCTCTTCAGCCTGCACTCATTCAGCATGGAGCCGTGGCTGCTCAAGATGGGCTCAAAACTGCTCTTTTTCACTTTCTATCGCGGCAGATCTCTGTGACGTTTTGAGATGGCAGAGATTGGAGATGTTTTCTCCGTGCGCTTCTACAGCCAGCATCCTCCCGACAGAGTGAAAAAACTCCCAAACACTGGACGTACCACGAACATTCATTGAATAAATAGAAAGTCTTGTCACATGTTTATGTACTCACAAACGACTCACAAACGACTCACAAACAACTCACAAACGACTCACAAACGACTCACAACGCTGTGATATTATAGCAAACAGTAAAATGTCATCCACTTAGCAATAGACTCTAGATGTGCCCATCACACCATAATGCAATAAAATATAGTGTCTCCGTAGTGTCGACCAGTTCTCCATCGTCCAGGGTACACCTAAGGCTCCAATTGCCCACATTCATTTCAAAACAGTTTGAAGGTAACAAAGTAACCATCACAAAACAGAATAAGGTTCAAAGGTACAGAATTAGTGAATTAATATAAGATTGCTGTGTATACGGCTAAATAGCTGTTCATCCTGACACCCCATCAACAGGACTGTCAGCAAGTTATGTTCTTGTGGGTCAAGTTTAAAAAGACAAGGAGCTGGCCTGTATTTAACTAATTGGGGACAACATACAACTCCAACTGCCCTTTGCCATTTTCTCAATTTGTTTACACAGAAGAGTTATGTTAGTTGTGGGTTCTCTCTCGTACGTGGAGAGAACCCACAGTAACAACATACAGACTCAAGGATCCAACCTAAAACCTCCCTTGCTGGCAAGAGCCCCCTGCAACCATGATGGACCATTTTCAAGATGAATTCAATGACTGTAGATTAATCAATTGCTTGTTTTATCAAGCCTTCTGAGGGCCAGGCATGGACTGGTCAAGGGCCACATGTGGCCCACGGGCTGCACTTTGCCCAGGTCTGATATAGCGGGACACTAAGTTAAAAACTCATCCAGAACATACCGTATGTGGCCTCTGTAGTATTTTACCAATGAGAAAAATGTCTGGACACCCCTTAGAATTTTCCTTTTAAAAAAACCTGAATTGTGTGACTTGAAGTAGCCACCTTGTTGACACTACTATTGCCGCCTATAGTGTTTAACTGAACTCCCATACATCATCACTTGGCCATTAGCCGAGTGGACTTGACCGAAGAGGCCAGCTTTAACAACCACTTAACACTACTATGTAAACACATTTATCCCCTGAAGTGTGGACAAATCTCCTTTACTGCAGTTAGACACTTTACAACAGCCTTAAAACATCATCAAATGAGCACAAAACCTCCCACGCTCAAAAGTGATCCGCTGGCACCAAATCGGGAACATGCCTTTCTGCGTTTGCCTAGTAAAGTAGCACTCAAAACATATCTTCAAACGGTAAACAGAGCATTTTTTCAAAGTTTGAAGCCGGGCAGTCTGGCGCGGTGATAGGAGATCCTTTTATACCCAAGATGGCAGCCTCAATAATGCAGCGTTTGTTGGGGTTTGAATGAAGAGGAGTTGGCACCGGGGGTAGGTCGCCTGGCAGATGATCCGGTTTAGCACAGTGACGGCCTCTCTCATGGAGGAGCAAAGAGGCCCTTGCATAAACTGTCTTGATATAAATTCAAGGTGAGATAGGCAGATAACATAATAATAATAATAATAATAATAATAATGATTTACACAGTCAATAGTACAGCATACCAGAAGACTCTGAGACCCTCTGTGGGCTGTATTATAAGGGTTTAAAATGAGACTCCGAGACCCATGTGGGCTGTATTATAAAGGTTTATAATGAGACTCCAAGACCCATGTGGGCTGTATTATAAGGGTTTATAATGAGACTCTGAGACCCTTTGTGGGCTGTATTATAAGGGTTTACAATGAAACTCTGAGACCCTTTGTGGGCTGTATTATAAGGGTTTAAAATGAAACTCT
>JAVQKC010050723.1:0-10139 GCA_036025475.1 Philypnodon macrostomus | reverse complement strand
CAAGTAGCTTACCACCACCGGGTGTGACTGTGGAGTGAATGAATAATGTAATGTAAAGCGTCTTTGAGTGTCGAGAGAAAAGCGCTATATAAAACTAATGCATTATTATTATTATTATTTTTATTGTGAGTGATTGGGTGCAGCATTTGTAGCAACTTGGCCACAAAGAAATATGGGGTGAATCCTGTGGCATACGGTCTCAATATCATTTGGAGATGATGACTGACTGAGAACTTGACTAGAAAAAAGCCACCTGTACCCCACCTAAGGCCCAAAGTAGCAGAGAAGAAGATGCTTAACTGAAGTATTAAGGGGACTTCATGAGATATGGCAAATTTGGGTTTTGTGAGTCCACTTTGGGTTCAATCTTAGGTCATTTTGGTGAAAAAGCTACAGTAAAAAACAGCAGGAATGAAGTCTTTAAAAACATCAGTCTGACATGCTGACACCCTTGGAAGCATGTCCTCAAGGAACCTCACAAAAATCATTTAACTTTTTAATAATTTAATGCAAATTGACTTCATTGTGAGTTTCCTTCTCCCCACAGTCAAATTTTAGCAGCACATGGTTGTACGCTCCACTGAGGTCACATAGTCCAGCCATCAAACCAGGATATAACCAGGTCTAAAGCACACCAGGACTAGATTAAACTAGGTCTGTTAACCAGGACTACATGAAGTCAAAACCAGGTCTAAACTAGTGCAAAATCAGTAAACAAGGACTAAGCCAGGTTAAAACTACAACTAAACCAGGTATACATTAGGTCTAAATAAGGACTGAACTGGCATAGTATTGGTTTAGACCTTGTTTAGCATTTATAATTCATAGTAGGTTCTAATTGCCTAAGTGCTTCTCACACCAGTGATCCTGAAACCCAAGCTGGCCTGTCCACTCCTATTGTATGTGTCTTGAGGGACCCCGTTGATACAAATTCCCCTTCTATGCACGGGCTAATATTGCAGATTAAGACCTCTGCGTTCAAGTACCAGCGTCTCAAAGGGGAAACGCAACACAATAAATTGAGCTAATTACAAAGAACTAATTACAGGGTGTGTATTATGAACAGTGCTGAAAACATGCTAGTCTTGCAAAGTCTAAGAAAAGCTGGTGACCTCAGGGTAGCCTCTAGATACAAAGAGACAGTTAAGGCCAGAATTGGTGAGGGATTTTCAAGGCACACTAACCAATATTCATCAGTTGGCTACAATTTCAAAGTTAACTTTTCAAGACTAGTTTTATTGTATGTACTATACATCAATTATTCACCAGTGAACTTGAAGCCCCCAGTTTAGCATTATTACATTCTTATATATTGAATCTGTGCCTATGTATATTGTCTAGATGACTTTGTATGCCTTTGTTTTGAGTCAGACCGCTGCAGAACATTTATTGAAATTTTTTTAATGGATCATTTACCATTGTGAGGACTATAATGTGAATCTATGGATATCTATGGATGGAGCATTTACACTTGAACTTAAAAGATGCTCAAGTTTAGCTTACTCAATAATAGTTGTCAACCATTCATTCACTGCATAGACTAAACCATGGTAACCTGTTCATTACGATAACTATCACAATAAGATATAATGTAATTAAACAGCCCCAATAAAGTCCCTGAAAAGCGGTATAAAAAACTCCATCCAAACCCAGAGGAAACCTTAACCAAGGTTCTCTTAAGAGGCGATATCGCTCCAGCCTCTTAGCGGGCAGGTTATCAACCCCCATTAGCTTTTAACATCTTTAGATCAGTGTGAAACTACTCTGAGACCACTGTCTTTACAAAACTACTCTGACATCTATTAATGGCCACAGCTTGTCTAGCCTAGCGTTTAATTCCTAGCCCTCTGTAGCTACCTGTGCCTCCTGACGCTCCCAAATCCACAAAAATACAAAAGGTTAACACGCTTCCCTTTTAAGAAAACCTCGATTTAAGCCGACTGGAGTTTGGAGATAAAAGCGACATGCCGTTCAGAAATGGCAGCACTACAGAGTCACCGCTGGACGCTAGCTTGGCCCCTGCTAAGTCCCACTTTGGTTTCTATAGCAACTGAAGCTAAGGTCTAGCGTATACATCTGTGCTATTGTCGGCTCATCTTTCTCCAGGTTTTAGCCAGGATCTTGGTCAGAAGACATGGAGAAAATATGCAATATCCCTGGTTTAGTCCTTGTTTATTCCCTTTTTATAGTTGATTTTATAATCCTGTTTTGGTTTTTGGTTTATATGGTTTAGTCCTGGTTTAGACCTAGGTGACATTGTTTGTGGATACATGATTGAAATGTGGATCACTGCTTAGCCCTGGTCTAGACTTGATTTAGCCCTGTTTAATCCTGGTCAAATTATAGTTAAGTCCTGGTTTAGACATTTATTGCTAGTTTAGACTTAGACACTGTACTAGCCTGCCCCCTGTTAAGCCCCCTTACCAAGGCAACTAAAGCTATCTAATGTCCATACATCTATTTTATTCCCTGGTGTAGGCCTATTTTTGACCTGGGTTAGCCCTAGTATAGTCCTGGTTCAGTCCTGGTTTAGACTTGGTTTAACTCTGTTTATTGCTATGTCTCCCTTGGCAACTGAATCTAATATGAATCTATACATCCATTTTTCATCCATTGTATTTGAGTATTTCTTTCAGCATTTCTTTTATGTTTCTTTCCATAGTGTTATTGTTGACAGCAATTAATTATTCACAAGGGCCTATACCAATGTTTATTAAATTTGTAAATTAGACTTGGTTTATTACTGGTTTAGTCCTGGTTTAGACTCAGTTTAGACTTGGTTTATTACTGGTTTAGACTCAGTTTATACTTGGTTTATTACTGGTTTAGTCCTGGTTTAGACTCAGTTTAGACCTGGTTGTCTGCTGAATTAGACCTTGGTGAGGTTTAGTTTGTCCCGTGCTAGTCCCTCGTTTCAGTTTCCTTGGCAACTACAGGTAATATACATGTATACATCTATTTTCCATCCATTGCGTTCTATGTGGTGTTGTTACTTTGTTAGTTACACACATTACCCTCCCGCCTTGGCTCGCCGGCGTCATCTTGGTTTAATACTGATCACCGCGGTTGTCCAATAAAAGTGACCTATGGGGTCAGGAACGAGCTGCCTAATGATTTTGCTGCTACCTGAACGATGTGTGTGTATTTTTGTGATGTGTGAGAGGCAAACTGCCGCATGTTGGGCCGCCCCTGTCTCTTGATTGCTCTGAGATTAGTTTCCTCCTCACAGCACAGACAAGCAATCAGTCCGCCTTCTCTGTCCATCGTGGCTTCATTCATGCAGAGGGAGATGTACTACAAAAAATGTCACTACAAAATAACGTTGCTAAGATGTTTTTAAAGCTAATCTCGTGGCAGTGTGGTCTATGTCTGTCTGCATGTTCTCCCCGTCCTCCCAGCATCCAAAGGCATGCATGGACAGTCCAATTGCCCTTACAGTGGTTGAATGTGAGAGTAAATGTCCATGTATGTCTCTGTCTCAGCCCTACGACTAACTGGCCATTGTCCAGGGTGCACCCCATCTAAGGCCCATTGTTGCTTGGTGGGGTAGGCTCCAGCTACGTTTATGACTTTAAATACATTAATGTTTCTCTTTGCATCTTTTTAGTTTAGCATAAAGCCTTTCTAGACTGTTGACTTGACATACAGCATCTACTCTTTTATATCTATGTGTACCCCTAAATCACAGATGTCATTATTGTTTTTATTTGCCTGGGACACCTGATGTGACTAGATGGCTGTGGTCTTTTGCTGGATTACTCCCATAAGTTTCTTGACCTCATCATGTCCGATAGTCATATCTGTCATTTTTATGTTTGTCGTTTTCTCTTCGGGGCAATTTACAAAAGCTCTGGTACAAGCTGTTCTGTCTCAAACCCTTTAGCTTTAGGTGGGCTGGGACACTTTACAAGAGTGATGACACTTTGGACCTTGTTTAGTTCTAGTTTAGAGTTATGGTGTGTTCATGTGCATGTATGTAACATGAGTTCAAATATGCACAAAAAAGCTCACACAAGTCGGAAAACAGCAACTCGGGCAAGACGGAGTTAAATACAAATACAAACTTAATCAAAATGATCTGAATATTCCAACTTTCCGAGATGATTCACATGAATTCACTAAAGTCGGAACGAGGTCTTTCTAACTCCAATTATTCGAGTTCCCGAGGACCACAAGAACGCAGCATTAGACCTGGTTTAGACCTATAGCAGTTAAGACCTGGTTTGCTCCTGGTTTAGACTAGCCTTAGGCTGATTTAGAGCTGATTTAGTCCTAGTTTAGCCATGGTGAATTTTTTCCTATACAAAAGATGTTAGTCTGGTCTCTCATTGCGTTTACCGATGTATAGTAAACTGATCAGAAACGCCAGACATGATGGTAAATAGCCTGCTTTATATGTATTTTAAGCCTAGATAGACCGGTTTTAGACCTGGTTTAGTCTTTTATTATGGTAGCACTTGACGGTATGCTATTTATCTATCTTTCTTCATTAATAGATCTGGTTTGGATCTGGTTTAGACCTAATTTAGTCCCTGTTTAGTCCTGGTTTAGACCATTCTCTAAAACCCAAGTTGCTAGCACCTGATATTGTATATCCATCTTTCTACATTGGTAATGAAAGCCAGAGTTCACCCTATATTTGTTGTAAGCAGTTTCTCCACCGGTCGCCTGTTTGCCGTTTGTGGGGAACGCGCCAGCTGCATTAAGTGGGCCATTTATTCGATGGGGGCAATTCATCTTACAAAGGCGTCTTATTAGCCTGTCACTTACACAGTATGAACAGTGCCTTCAAAACACCCCCGGGGATTTATCTGTTATTTTATACCAAGAGAGAAAAGAAAACAACGGCCCTAATTGGACTGAGTCATCTCATGTTCTGCACAAGATCGAAACAAAGATGGAAGAAGAAGAGACGTTATCGGTAAAAAGGAGCTGACGCTGCGGCAGGATTTTTGAAACTGAGATGGTTGAACGTGTTGGAAAAACAAAGTGAAGTTATTTTGTTAACTCAATTACATTCCTAGATTTGATAGTTTAGTCTTAGCTTAGACCTGGTTTAGGCAGCACGGTGGCAGTGGCGGTCAATAAATATTTAGCCTCTTATTTCTTTGTATTTTTCAATTTTTTTGTGTGTTTTGTGTTTTTCGTGATCACATTACAAAAAATAGAAAATCTATATAAAAACAATTACTTTACACACGTAACTTTAAGCTTTAAAGTAAGAAAAAAAATCCAACAAAGACCAGTTGATTGGATTTTGGGAGTGATCTGTGAATATGATCTGCCTTGGTGGAGGTCTGCGCTCGGTCAGTGCTTTCTAGTTCTCTTCTCTCTACATGGGATTGGGTTTTTGTGGCTACAAATAGTACCCACATATTAACCAAATGTTCTTATTCCAACAAAGTAAGCATTGATTAGACTAACTTCTATGTGTACTCCTTTTACACATATGTAAATGAACTGAAACTCAAATCTAACCTTGTCAGGGGGTATTTTGTGTCCACTGGTGGCAAAACAAGTAAAGATGGTCAAACTTTGTTAGAGCTAGATTTTGTTTTTAGTATTTCTTCTGTGAACGCCAGATCCTTGTTTGTCAATAAATGTGGTCATTAAGAATGGAGAAATAAACTGTAGTGTAATGATTTTCTGTGATGAATGACTTACCATTTAGCTTCTTTTTCTTTTGCCCTATTGACAGGCTACAGTACATGAGGTTGGAAGACAAATCGGTCCAATGGAACTTTTTAATGCCTGGTCTAAACCAGTATTGAAATATATTTGAACAAGCATCTAAACCAGATCTAAATGTGTTCATAACCAAAACTAAATTAGGTCTAAACCAGGACTAAAACAGGTCTAAATTGAACTGCAAAAGAGTGAATGAGGAAATGTATTATCACATTATTGTCATTGTATAAATGAAGAACTAAACCAGATCATAACAAGGTCCACCTTACAGCCAATCAGGACTAAACCAGGGCTAACCCACACTGGTACATGGATCATCATTGTCTTAATAAACTAAACCAGAACTAAACCAAGTCTAAAATGAGTCTAAACCAGGACAAAACCTGGTCTAAAACTGGTCTAAACCAGTTCTAAACCACACATACCGGTACATGAGTACAGCAGACTACACCCAGTGATTTAAGGGCAGTATTATCACAGTGTTATAGGTCATTGTCTAAATGAAGCGTGGTCGGTCTCATTTCCACCGCTCTGACCTTTTCTTGCTGGAGGCTTTGGCAGCATGAGCGAGCTACATAGTTGACATTAATGGCCTGCTCGCGGTCGCTACTCCAAATCACCATTTCTCTACATCGTTTGGTGACTGTCATTTTATCCCCTGCTTTTTTCACTAGCCATGCTTCCATCCTGTTGGTGTTGATGTTCAGCAATTTCTTGACTGAAGTTGTGTGAAAAATAAATTGGGGATGCTGGTTAAGAGAGGCAGATAAATTGTCCTGTGCTGTGATACAAAAGCAGTGTTTTTTGGATTGTTTGTGGGGACAGGGATCAATAGCAATACCATGTGTGTTTTTGGTTTCAAAGTCATAGCTATGTGATACGACAACTGTACCCTAGGAACACGGCAAGACCCTATTAGTTCACATTTTGGCATTTGTTAAATTGTAGACATTCACAGGCCACTTTATTAGGTAGACCGATTCAGCTGCTTGTACGCTCAGCCTGCTCATCAGCCAATAACATTTCATCAAACCAATGGATTTAGTTATACACATATGTTCAAACCTGCTGACGTTCGGCAGTGGTGCAGTGGGTAGGCGCTTGTCCTTCAACCAGAGGGTCGGTGGTTCGAGTCCCCATCTGAGCGCACACCGTAGGCGCAAACTGGCAGCCACGCTTCTGTCAGTGTGCCCCAGGGCAGCTGTGGCTACACAAGTAGCTTATCACCATCAGGTGTGACTGTAGAGTGAATGTGTAATGTAATGTAAAGTGTCTTTGAGTCTTGAGAAAAGTGCGGTATAAAACTAATGCATTATTATTATTATTATTATTATTATTTTGTATAATTTGGGTCTATTTTCCACTTTTTAGAGTCTGTACACTCCAGTTAGCGGTTATTCTAAATTAACTGACAATTATTTCAAATCTCGAATAATCATGATTAGTCTTATTAGTTGTTTCAGCCCTACTTTGAAAGTCTGCAGATCCCTGAAGAGCTATAGCTAGAGACTACACCGGGGGCCACTTAATTAGGTACAAGGTCTACCTAATAAAGTGGCCAATGATTGTAATTATTTGCATTCGTGCCTATGTATTTCTACTTTACTTCACAAATTATGAACTTGTTCCGGAGCGACTTTTCTTGCCGTTTATGTGAAAATGTCAAAGATAATTACGCTAGCATTTTCATTTGGAGCCGTGTAATGAAACGCTCAGAAGTCATAAATACTGGGACTGTTTATAGAGACACACATCGGAGCGATCGTGACAAATGTTACGTCGAATTATTATGAATGGTCCACGTGTGTCTCATAGATTTAGAAGAGGTGTAAACATGGGTAATAATAAAGTAAGCAAAGCCAATAATGAGAAGCCCTAATCCAGCTTTGTTTAGCCTATATACATTTCCTGTTATCCATCTGCCTAATATCTTCCTATGCATACATTATATGCATAGGAAGATATTAGGCAGATGGATAACAGGAAATGTATATAGGCTAAACAAAGCTGGATTAGGGCTAAACTAGGACTAGGCCAGGATTAAAACAAATTATGATTAAACCAGGGTTAAATTGGGACTAAACCAGGTCTAAATCGGACTAAACCAGGTCTAAATCAGACAAAATCAGGTCTCAATCGGATTAAACTAGGTCCAAATCAGACTAAACCAAGTTTAAATCGGACAAAATCAGGTCTCAATCGTACTAAACCAGGTCTAAATCAGACTAAACCAAGTCTAAATTGGACAAAATCAGGTCTCAATCGGACTAAACCAAGTCTAAATCAGGTCTAAATCGGGACTTAATCAGGTCTAAACTATGGTATGTTTTTACAAGGTCTGAAATAGGACCAAATCTGGACGAACAATTTAGGTCTGAACCAAAATTAAACTAGTAACAAACAAGTTATAAACTAGGTCTTAACCAGGACTAAACTAGAACAAAACCAGGTCTAAACTACTGTACATCTGTACAAGGTCTAAACAGGGAAAAGTCTCCGTCAGGTCCTAAACAGGTCTTGCAGCCAAAGCCATAGCATCAGTAGCAAACAAAGGCACCAATAAAACAGCCCATGTCGATAATGGCAGTATAATATAAACTCAAGCCCTTATTATGCATTGTGTGTTGTGTCCCAGCAGACCTCAGTGCTGAAACAGAGCCTGTGTCTTCTGTTCCTGATGCTAATGATGATGATGATGAGGCTCGTGATGAAGACGACACCAGCGGAGCCCTCCCCGTTTACCCGGGCCTGCAGTTCTGCGCCAGCCAGTACACAGACCGACTATACATCTACACTAAGGTACTTCTTACGAGGGATGAGCCTATTGTTTGTGCATATTGATTAGTCTGGTCTCAAACGTGATGCATTAACTGAATAGGACACTGATAGCAGTAGTTTTCTGTGTAAAATAAAATCGCCAATGTCAATTTAGTAAAATCCTGATCAAATTAATCTTCATATATGATCATATATTTTTGCCATTTTCGCTAAACCAGGACTATTTTTTGCTTATAGCTTTTTCATATATAAAAATGTAACCAATTTTTACCCAAACAAAATGCAAAGCTTACTTAAACAAAATTTGGTACAAACAAAAAAAACTCTTTCTATAGTACTAGTAGCTTTCTAGACATTATTCCTATTGGCATTTTTTATTTATCATTCATAGCATTATAAACACTTGACATTAATTGAGATTAATTGTCTCATTGCCTGTGTCAGTGGCATGTACAGTACTTCAGGACAAAGGTTATGGGTGGTAGCAGAGAAAAAATTTTAAAATCATTATTGTGTTAAGATTTAAGTCAAAATTGAGACCAAAATACCTAATTGAATTGAAATGATAATCACTTCATGCAGTTTACTAGCCCTAGTTGATTTGGGTTTCTATTTGGGATTTCGATAGATTTCTATTTCCACGAAGAGTGCTCAAATCAATTAATGCTCCAAGTATTTATTGTTCTTTTTGGTAAATCTTCAGACTGTTAGCAGGTGTATTAGTATCTTTTGTATTGTCGGTCTCGATATCAAAAATCAAGCTGTGAATAGTGTTTTCATTTGCATTGTAACTTTACCAGTAGATAATGCCACAGTCGCACCTGAATAGAGCTATCAATGCCTTTTTCAGTTTTTCTGGTAAATATTGAAAGGCTGCAGCAAGAAATTGTCACATTCATTTTTCATTGTTGTTTTTGCCTTTTTACACAGTACATTTCCAACAGTTGTTCTAAATCGATGAGAAATACAGACGATTTAATTTGACGGCGGGTCTCGGGGCGTTGACAAGAACTCCGATTGAAAGGGCATGTTTCACAGTGATACTCACTTATTATTTATTTTTTCCTGGCTCGTACCTGTCACATGTATAATGCACCGAGCGGTGAGAAAAACACAATTAATTTTTTTCTTTTTTCCACATTTGAGATCTTAATATAGAGACGAGCTCCAAGACGCACCTCTGTCTCAGATTTTCACTTAGAGCATAATTAGCAACAAGACAGACGCAGGAAAAAATGGCTAGTGATGTTATTAAGAAAGTCAGAGAGAGAAGTAATTTGACTTTGATTAGTTCCAGCTTGAATTATAAATGTATACGAGGACTAAATCAGGTCTAAATAAGGACTAAACCAGGACTAAAGTAGGCAATAAAAATCTGAATTAAACCACTTTACTTCCATACAAGGTTTAAACTAGTACTAAAGCAGACCTAAACCAGGTCTAGGTCTGAAGAAAGACTAAACCATGACCACTGTACAAGGTCTAAACCAGTACTAAACCAGGCCTAGGTCTGAAGAAAGACTAAACCGTGACCACTGTACAAGGACTAAACCAGTACTAAACCAGGTCTAGGTCTGAAGAAAGACTAAACCATGACCACTGTACAAGGTCTAAACCAGTACTAAACCAGGCCTAGGTCTGAAGAAAGACTAAATCAAGACCACTGTACAAGG
>JAVQKC010050688.1:0-11023 GCA_036025475.1 Philypnodon macrostomus | reverse complement strand
TTAAAAGTAATTTGTGGTTTTGGCGAGACCTATGACTTGACTTGAGACTTCAAGGGACATTCATCCTATAACAAGGAAGCTTCATTCACCCCACAACAACTCATTTAGGATCACACTGACTGTTAAAGTTACACAGTACCCCTTTAAATATATATAGATTACTATCACCTGATTCATCTTAAATGCTCTACTTTCTGGATATGTTGTGATATCACTGTTTCTCCATAATATCCATCCATCCATCCATATTCTTCCGCTTATCCGGGGCCGGGTCGCGGAGGCAGCAGTCTAAGCAGGGACACCCAGACTTCCCTCTCCCCAGACACTTCCTCCAGCTTCTCCGGAGGAATCCCGAGGCGTTCCCAGGCCAGCCGAGAGACATAGTCCCTCCAGCGTGTCCTGGGTCTTCCCCGGGGCCTCCTTCCAGTGGGACTTGCCTGGAACACCTCCCACTGCCGAGGCTGCACCGATCCGCCTGTCAATCTCACGCTCCATCCTTCCCTCACTCATGAACAAGACCCCAAGATACTTGAACTCCTCCACTTGAGGCAGGGGCTCTCCTCCAACCTGGATAGTGGACCAATAAACACTAATGTCATCTATAGAGGGACATAATGGAAAATTATTGCTTTCACATTTATTACTACAGACTAGTGGTTTATCTGATTAAATCAATGTTATTTTTCTGATTTACTTTACAATATATGTTATGGCAGAAAGAATGAGAAAATCCTTATTTGTACCACAATTGGAAAAATGCACTAAAAGTGTTTTGCCCAAGGACACAGCATGCAGGTTTGAGTGGGATTGAAACCGCCAACCCTCCACTGAATGGTTATCTAATAGCATTATATGTGTCAGCATTGTGGCTATGGTGTGCCCCCACTAAGGCCTCCATCACGAAATGAATGAAACTAAACATAGACATAGTGGCAATTGGAGATTCCTTTTACCTACCTGCGACTAGATTAACCCGACATTTTAACTAAGATTTAAAATATTCTCTTACATTTGAATGAATGTCTTGCAATGGTCCCAAAATACATTGAAAAATAGCATAGAGTTGTCTGCAACAGTTGTGTGCCGCTAGTCCGGCACATACCCACAAGGGCACACATTGAGATGGTAATTAGCTCCTCTCTTTGGCTGTTTTTTGGGGGGGATAAAAAGAGACATCTGATGACCGGTCAGCTACCTCCTCAGCCTTTGTCCCACACCAACGCACCACACATCAGTGCCCTCTCCCCACACAGTCCCAAACAATGGCCACCTCTGACTGCACTGCACCACCTTTGTGTCCCATCTTCTCAATACATCTCTATAAATCGTACTGACAGCTTTCTAGACTCTCCGAACCTGATGATTCAAATGGACTTTGCACATTGTTGGAGGAGAAGAAGCATTGTCCCCTGTCCCATACAAATCCATAGGAGTGATTTATAGTACATCGTCTGAAGTGGATTTACAGGGACAGAGACGCAGGGGTACAAGCACTGTCTCTTTTTGGCGTGAAAGAAGAAGTGTATGGGATCAATTTTTTATTTTTTTTGCCAGACATGTAACAGAAAATGGCTAAACTCAATAAGCTTTTTGGAATTACATTGTCTTTTCACACTCTCCTGCTTCATTTCACTGTCCAAAGTATAGCTTGTATAGAGTAGTGAAGAAATGCAAGTGAATGGGTGTGTCTAAAATTAGTGAATATATGGGGAGATTTGGGGTGCTCAGTGGTTAGTGCTTCTCTCAGTAAGGTGGTTATGGGTGCGATGGCCTCCCAGTGTGGCTGCTCTCCAGCTTCCTCCAAAGACTAACTGGCCATTGTACCCCAGGATGTACCCAACCTAGGGCCCATAGTTGCTGGGATAGACTCCAGTCACCCAAGACAGAAACAAGTGAAAGCAGGAATTCGTACTGTAAGTTTTGTTCCTGAAAGCCACATAGAAAGATGGTCCATGGTTTTGCTGATTTTGCTGACCAGAACATCTTTAAAGGATCATTTAATGAAAGTTATTTATTAGGCCTGTAAGCATACATCCCTAAATGATTGAGCATGTCTGTAGTCCGGGCGATGGATGTTGTTTGGTGTATTCAAGCGTTGAGTGAAGTCCTCCGGAGCTAACTCACATCTGTTTGGTACATGACAGCCTAACTCATCCAACATGGAGCAGTTTGAAAACAGGGCAAAGTAACAACACATCCAGTCTGTGCCATCTTTTAGCTATTAACAAAACATGTAACAATGGATGTCCTGCAGGGTCATCCCCCCAAAATGATCTTGAGAATATATGAGAAAATAGAGAAGAAGTCCAAGGAAGATGTGCTGCAAAATGTGGACCCAATCTAAATGGTCTTTGGTGAGATTTTGGGCAATTTGGTGACCAGATGTCCCACTTTGTTTTGAATTGAGCACATTTTGACTCATGCCAGTACAAACATTTTATTACGTATCTACAGTAATTGCTCAAATAGTATTTTTTTTCCCATTTTAAGTGATTAGTGGGATTAGGAATCAACAATTAGACATGTTGGATGATAATATGTATTTATTTAGTTATTACTGTATCATTGCATTTGTAACATGTGCCACATCGTCCCACTTTATCCCACTTAAACACACTTTATGCCCCACATTTTGCCAGTTATGATGTAGTCACTTATGCTTTGGACCTAACTTTAGCCTAAATCATGTGACACTAACCTATGAAGATTTAAAATGACCTCTGACCCTAAAGGCTAATCCTTGAGTTGAACTTGGGTCACATGCCTAAAATGCCTCTTTTAGTTGAAAGCTTGAAATGACTTGGCTGACATGTCTAAAAACATAAATAGCATAATTAGCATTAGTCATGTGTCTTGTATAGATGTCATGTATAGACTTACGCATATTTGAAAAATCTTAACAAACTTTAAGAAAATGATAGAATGTATTGTTTTTTTGAAAGTGTTTTATGAAATTTGACCAGTGATTTTTTTTTTTTTCACAGAAGGTCCTTATTGGATTCGACCCGAGCGGATGGACAAAAAGCTGCTGGCCGTTCCCGCCGCTAACACTGTGAAGTTCAGATGTGCGGCCGCCGGAAACCCCATGCCCACGATCCACTGGCTCAAGAACGGGAAAGAGTTTAAAGGGGAGCAGAGGATGGGAGGCATCAAGGTCAGTCTCAAAATGATTATTATCTATTAACTGTTTATATGCAAGACTGTGTAAGACTGACAACATTCTCTTTTCGATGGTGTCCAGCATATAGGGCCATCTTAAAACTGCTTTACAAACCAACGTTTTAATCCTTTTTGTCAAAGGGAATGACAATGCACTTTTGTTTTTGTGTAGTCATTGTGGCATGCATGCCTACAGTTGTTGTAGATCAAAAATATGTAAAAATATGCAGGGAACATAGGTGGCGGGGGATATAATGAAAAGCTCATGTGGGCCATCTTAAAGCCCATTGAATATTTTTGCATCTTTAGTTCAAAATGTACTGTTCTGTTTTTCAAAAATGATACTGAAAATATTTAGGGTGACCAGATCATATTGGGCAAAATGTGGCACATAAAGTGTGTTTAGGTGAGACAAAATGTGGGACGTGTGGATGTGGGATGTTACAAAATAGTAATAATTTTTAAAAATATTGTCATTCAGAGTGTCTAAATAGCCTATATTATGTCACTGCAGAAGTTTCTGGCTCAGAGTTGAATTTGAACTTGTATATATATACATATATATATATATATATATATATATATATAATTCTTTGTGTTGGCATGAGTCAAAATGTGGGACAGCCTTAATTTGTGGGATGCTGGCTTTGATCTGAAGATGCTGTGCCATCCAATGTAGAGTGGGACATCTTGAAACCATAGAAACTAGATAATTAAGAGAGTAAAAAGTTACTGTTAAAAGGTTGTGACCAGGCCTTCCTATGTTTCCTCAAAGTGCCCTTTCCCTGGAGGTCTAAATCCCTGTTAGTCCACCCTCCTGCCCTCTGCGGAGCGTTTAGATGCAGTGAAAGTCTATAAGTGGAGATAGTGCTGAAACTTCTCACGGTGAATAAAGGTCGATCCCATCCTCCCTCAACTAAACTAGACCTGAAAATAAACCAGGACCGTAGAGTAACCAGAGTGGTGCACATCAGATACTGGCGTGATAGCTCCGTGTTGACAGTAATGCACTGTGGCAAACAGCTGTTCTACTCAGTTTTGTCATCGGAGACTCTCTAAACAGCACACTGCTCTCAAGTGGAAAGGGCCTGTCTTAAAGGAGCAGTGCTGAGTTTATGTTTAAGCTATTGAAGTGGCCCGGAGATGAAGTTGTGTTGGTGGTGGAACTCTTCAAGAATCTAAACCAGACTAAATGTGTGTTTAAGAAAAAAATATATAATGTTGATGAGAAATATACAGTGGTATATCTATTCTATGCAACATCCAGTTTGTACCTCAACAATTTAAATCTATTGTTGTATGATTTTCAACTTGTGGGTTAAAACATAAAAATAATCATCATAAATTATTTTTATGCCACAGCGGTGGTGCAGTGGGTAGATGCTTGCCCTTCAACCGGAGGGTCGGTGGTTCAGGAGGTACCATGGTGCAATGTGGATCGGGCAGTGGTCAGGCGGGAGTTCCCTGCTTAGACTGCTGCCTCCGCGACCCGGTTTTGGACAAGCGGAAGAAAATTCATGAATCTTCTTCCAGTTTATTTTGTTCAGTTTTTTTTATTTTTTATTTTCAGTTAACGCAAGCCTTAAGCAGCATCCTGCTTGGACAATGGCTAGTTACTTTTGATTTACCAATTATTTTATTGATGTCCTCCTTTCTGACAGACAAAATCACTAAACACTCGCTGCTATTTTGTGTCCAGTTTCAATATAGCCTAAATATTAATTGCATAAATGGTAAAATAAAACTAAATACACGATGTAGAAA
Organism: Philypnodon macrostomus; assembly: GCA_036025475.1. NCBI lineage: Eukaryota > Metazoa > Chordata > Actinopteri > Gobiiformes > Eleotridae > Philypnodon > Philypnodon macrostomus. The sequence goes on along the minus strand of JAVQKC010050688.1, from coordinate 6,100 downwards.
AATAACTGTGATATCAATGTATTCATTATGTTTTGAGGCTAACTTCTGTTTCTCTTGCACTGATAAAGACAGAGCTTCCATATGTTTGACCGCCTTCAACACATTCAGTTCACTTGTATGGAGACACAAAGCTTCAAACACATTGTTCAAGTTCCATTCATTTTTTATGGGATTTACTAAGATTACCAATGGATGCGGCGTAAACCATCCAATATCCCATGGTCATGCCAAAGTGTAGAAACTTCAACATCTGTAATCAAGCACAAATACCAAAAATACATTTAAAAAAATGGGAACCGCTCTAATACCTATTTAGTCATAGATTTCATGGTTGCATTGCTGAGAGAAGGCTGTCCCATTATGCGTCCTGATGCACTCAAGGGTTAAATGTAAGGAGATCCTGCAGCTATTAACAGTTTACAGAGATCTCTAACATCTGCTCCCTGTGGACCGCTGCAGTTGTCCCGCTCTGGATGGGCCCTCACACCTGTCACAAGGCCTCAGGCAAAAGGGCTGCCCCCACAACCAAACATTGGGAACTTACAACTTTTGAGATATGATTGTTGGTCAAATTTGTATGTGCATTAGGTTGTCAATTCAGTGTGTTTAGAGGTTTTTAGATTTTGCCCATATGATTAAGTATGTCTGTGTTAGTACTGAAGTACTGAAGATACTGTTTAATTGATCTAAAATATAGGCTATACAGATATCCTCTTGATGGGTGGTTCAAATGGTGGATCAGGACCCAAAACAATGTCACAGAGAGGTTGAAGAGTTTCAATGTTCAATCTTATCTGATCACTTTAAGGGAGTTGAAGGTGGTTAAGTGGTTTAAAGTGGTTGTGGGTTCGATCCTCGGGCTGGACAAACCCCACCTGAAGACGTGTTTGTGTCAGAAAAAGAGTTTACTCTAAATTTTCCCTAGTAAATGAATGTGAATGAATGGTTGTCTCTCTGTGTGTATCTCTAACTGGCCATTATCCAAGCTCTAAGGCCCATTGTTGCTTGGGTAGTCACCTGCGACCTTTAACAACAATCGTCAGTAGAATGACTATGTAATAATAAGCCTATTTTATTATTATTATGAGTGGTCTAAACAGTGTGGTCACGTTTGTAAATTACTTTTTCATTTTTCTGATAAAACACTTATTTCTGTGTCGGCCATTTTGTGTCTGTTTCCCCCACTCTCTGTTGGATTGGCTCATTGAAGGTGTCATCAAATAGATATGTATAGAACCCTGACATGTCCGTAATAAGTCCTCTGGAGTATGTGGCGACCCACTGGCCTTGTCCGCTGTTGTGTCAGTATTCACTTTGACATTATGAGCTGTCATCGTTAGATCGTTCTGCATTTTGGTCTCTATATAGCCCAACAATTTAAGCTTGGCATGGCATTGCTGTCATTGTTACTAGAGCTTTGGTTCCTACTGTGGCCAATTAGGCTAAAAGTAAAGTCAGATGAAGATAACATTAGAGACACAAGGGTCAGGCTAAAGAGGGAAGAGGTTGAATAATACTGAGCAATAGTTTGACCATGCAAAACTGAAGAAATGTTGAAGATCTATGTGTCATTGAAGAGATATGAGATAATGCACTGGGGATTTGGCTTCAAAGATGGTTTTTTATATTCTGAAATTTGTACTTGGTGTTTCCCATTTAGTAAAGTGTTTAGTGTCCTTCCCTTTATGGTTCAGTTCCCGGATATAAGCTAGATAGTTCAGTCAAACTTTGAGCTGGTCCCATGCCCAAATAAATGTAATCATGTCAGCAAAGCAATTGGATGTAAAAATAATAATAATAATAATAATAATAATAAATGTAATAAAATCTAACCATGCAAATGATATATTGTGGCAACCCCTGAAATGCAATGGCCTCAAAAGGTTTTCACTACAACATTTGAATTGATACATCCTTTTCATAAAGCCTGTATTGACACCTACTATTTCAAAGGCTATTGTAAATGTATGACAGCAGATCTAATTATTGTTCCTTCCTTTGAGCCTAATAGAGTTGTCGGACCAGCACTGGCAGATTAAGACATATATATCTTGGTTTTGATAAAGATGTTGATTATTGAGATTATTGAGATGTCCCACCCCCCTCTGTCCACCCTCTGTTCACCCTCTGTCCAGCATTTCTCCTGGGGGGGGGTTTAAATCCAGTTAGCGCTCCCCTCAGAGGTTACGATTGGCCTTGAGGGAGGTGAACCTGGAGGTCGCCCTGTGTTGAACCGGGGCAATGGGTGACAGACAAACTACTGACATCAGGCGACCACAGCGGGTCAGAGGGGAAGTGCAAAAAATCCGCTTGGTCTTCAACAAATATAACTATTCTATACAATCTGCATTCAAGATATGCAAAGTAAAGATGGCTTTGATTGTTAATATGTTACAGTAATTTCAAGTAGGCAAACAGTATTTTGGATATAGATGGTATTAGCATCAACACATCACATACTTCATTGATTCATTGATGGATGAGCGCTAAGCTATAATATTGTCCCTAATTTGTGACATGATTATTCTTCTGTTGCTAAAAAAAAATTATTTATATAATAATGTGTACCTCAATTATGTGGGTGGCAGTTAATGTCTAAAGACAGAACAGCTGTGGCCATCTCCTTGAGCAAACTATTGTCCAACAACTTTACCAATTGCATGTACTCTTTGAAGGTTGTCATTTTGAAATCTACTTAATATAACAAGATTGAGACAAAACTGTGGTAATTCTAACGCTTCAGTGACCTTAAGAAAATATGGATTTTCAAAGGCCACGCAATCTTTAATATACGCCCAACAATGCTTTAGTATAGACTGATTGATGGCTGGAGGCGTGTGTCATGGTCCCATCACAAAGTTAAAATCCACACCACAGTTGTTGATTCAGGCCCATTCTCAACGCCTGTCATTTTTGGATGATCTTGTCACTTGGAGCAGGATACACCGTCACCTTGAAGACCCCAAAACGAGGCGGGGCTTAGGGAGGCCATTGTCATGTTGTCAGGGGTGACAGTGACCCCCCCCTCTATTCAAATGAACTCATCAGCGTCCCGTGTGAGACAAACAACACAATATATCTCCTAGCAACACACTTTGTATTGTGCCCATAATGTGTCAACACTAGACGAGTCAATCACACCCCCTTGCTTCCAGAATTAACATGGACTTTAACTTTTGAAAAACTTCAAATGGTCGGTCAATTTTTAAAGGCTTTTTGCTCTGTTTTATGATGAAAGTGGGAAATAGTTGAAATTGTCAGGAAAGGTACCAAGGACTGTGTATGCAATCTGTGAACAAAAGGTGAGTAAAGTAGCAAATAACCAATTCTAGTGAATTATTTACCAATGTACAGCTTTGTGGCTGAATGGATAAAGCATTTACCCCTAAACTAATCCTTTGAGTGCAGGTCTGGGCAGTATATTTTGTGACTAAGGGACACTTCTCCTGTTTTTATGGCTTCTATTTTCAATCAATCCAGCCAAAAAGACAATTTTGAGGATACACATTGTTCTATATACTAGTCACAAAAAGTTAAAGATATTGAAATGACAAAATGTTTTTTAGAGTGCCTTGTGAACTGATGGACGCAGTGAAATCCAGGGCCACTTTGTACCAGGCACTTTGTCACTCTCTGTAAGTGCCTTCAGATGTGCACAAGAGTGTGAGGAATACTCTTCCATTAAGCTCGATTACCCTTCAGTAAAAACACATCCTGTTGCCATACGCTCAAGTGGAGCTAAGTGGACTTCTTCCAGCTTCCCTTACAAATGTATCATACTATTTTTTTTAACGGTTAGGGCATCTATAATGGAAGTCTATCAAGTTGTCCTTCCTGTGAGAACTAAGGATTGTGATCACAGTTTAGACAGTGGCTTGAAGGAAAATACAGGAGAGAATAATTGAGACAATGTCAGATGTTTCCAGATTTATATGTACAGAGGAGGGATATGGGTAGAATGGAGGTCTAGAGGAAGAACAAAGAGGAGATATGGTTGTTGGTAAAGTTAGTTGGTGTGAGTGAAGAGAATTAAGAGGATTAATTAGTTGCTGCTTAGTTCTGGTTCAGCCCTGTTTTAGTCCTGGTTTAGACCTCCTGATTTCATTTTAGTTCAATAAAATGGTAGCCAAATATTGTCTCTGGTGGTGCCTTGGTGTAAAAAATCCATTGTATTAGATAATCTAATTTGAAAATCTACCAATCCTTCGCTAAAGCTTTCTCTCACGTCCATATCTGTCTCACCAACACTTTGTAAAGCTATTGAACGCAACACGGACAAACTAAACGGTGCGTTTGTTGGAAGCAAATGAATCGGTAAATTGGATGTGTGGCCCATTTGTCATTATACAAAACTCAAATTCCTTCAGCAGAGAGTGCAAAGCCATGTTCCCAGACAACTGTTGCCCTGCTCTCTCTCTTTCACCGTGTGGCACCTCGATCAACCGGGGCTATAGGGTCAACGGTCAACTTCTATTGAGCCATCAGCTGGAGGGAGGGTGCAAGGGGCGTGTTCCTTGTCTATTGAGACGCTCCGAGTCTTTTGACAGCCAAATCCAATGCTGATGGCTCATGTGCATTTATTCACTTTATTGTGTTGATGCTAAACAAAATCGTCATTGTTAACCATTGCCAATGTGTGATTTTTCAATCTGTGTTTTGACAGCTTGCCACATACTGCTACTTTTTAAGACTCTAAATCCTTGTTTTTCCACTTGAGATTTTAACACAGTTAGGATTACTGGGCTCCGGAGGCTGCAACGGAATGGTGATTATTTTTGGAGACTTTTTAATTTTAGGCCTGACATTCCTGCGTTATCCAAACACACCGCTGATGTCGAGGAAGAGAATTTATTTGAATTTTTATAGTGTTTTACAGACAATATTAGACCCTCAGGTTGGTCATGAATCAATTCCAATGGTAGCTGTGACATTGCCTGCACTGGCTGGCTGCTTTTCCGTGGAATGAAAAGACTGGAAGCCATTATGGAGTTTAACTTCCAGTGTTTGAGCGTGCTTCTTTTTCAGTAGAGCTTAGTTTGTCTTGTATAGGCCTCGAAAAATGTATCCCTTAAATCTTGGGGGGAAATGGGAAAAGGGTACTCACCAGATTATATTATATGGTTTTTCCCAGTAAAAAAAATTTAATAATTATTGAAACTATTGAAATCCACAGGTAAATTGTTAAATTAATTAAAAAATGTATACAAAAAAATAAAATACAATTACCTAATGCTGATAAAAGCAGATGATAGAGTAGTAGAAGATGATAGTCTATAAACATGCTGTGTACATTGTTGTATTCAGTGTGTCCATTCCCAGGCCCGTTGTCCCCTCTTAGATCCACACTCACAGCCCTAAAAGCTCTAAATCCTGGGTGGACTCTTGCATAAGCTCCTTAATAATTTAATTCTGTTTGGAATTTGGTGTGATTGGAATGAATGGGATTATCACGTCCGGCCACTAATGCCACAGGTTCAGCCAGGGTTAGGCACAGAGGCACGGTGGTAATGGCAAATGGCATTGAAAATGATTAAGTGCTTATACACAAGTGTCAATTAGTTATTGTATTATATCATGGTCTTGGCGTGATAGTCTTTTCATAATGGCTGGCAAATATGCAATAAAATTTTATATAACAAGCAATTAAATTTACTTATCTTGCAATGATACAGAAAAGTCTTGCCCAATTGCTTAGAAAACAGGTTAATAATGAATGTTGTTCAAAGGGTTTTATAGCCACTACTGTTACCTAAACGTCCCTATAGTGAATTCATGTGAGAGGTTGTCTGAGTGCCAGCCCTGCAGCTAATTGTCTAACTAGAAATGTAAGCTTCATCAGCAAAACATAAAATTAGCAATATAATCAATTAAAGCGATTTTCCAGCTAGAATGGTCAATGCAGAAATGTAAAATCTTACACAGTTTATTTTTGCATATTTGGGGATTTGTTTGTGGAGTGAAAGTCAAAGACTTGAATAAATTGGGGCGGCAGTGGTGCAGTGGGGGTAGGCGCTCGCCCCTCGACCAGAGGGTTGGTGGTTCGAGCCCCCGTCCGAGCGCATACTGTCGTTGTGTCCCTGGGCAAGACACTTAACCCACA